>WSXT02073919.1:0-12208 GCA_011762715.2 Neuroterus valhalla
AATGAACGATTCCGTACGAAATTTTCGAAGAACCCCAGCGAAAATAGACGTTGATTCCTAAGTGAAAAGCCCCTCGGATAAATCTAAATCAAATCTAATAATAATAATAATATTTTCTCACTGAAACTCCCTTCCCTAAAATAAAAACATTTTTTTTTTAATCTAGATAATAATTCTTTCTGTATTTTTGGGCTACCATCAATTCGATTATCAAATTTCAGTCTGCTGAAAAATTCTCAAAGAGCAACAAATTGGCGAAACGTTTTTCTGATATTGGAAAAGAAAATGAAAATCTTTCCTCTCATGAAGTATACATGTATTTGAATATTTTTAGAATCAGACTAAAGGAACATTACTTTCTTCAAATCAATTGATAATATATATTTTCGATTCATAAAGAAGCGGTAATTTCTCGTATCTTTTCGGTAGAATTTCAAGTAGTCTTGGTTAAGTCGAATAAATTCCCGGTTTTTCATTTAAATTCCTGGTTTCCCGGTCAAGTCGCCACCCTGACAATAGATGAACTGATGAACCAAAAATATAATTTTCAATGCTATGCAAGAATGATTATTTGCATTGTTATTTTTAGTACTTTATGTCACGCAAAGTCACGAATCCCCCCCCCCCCCCAAAGTGACGTAGTTTTCGAACAGCCCCTTATTTAGTCCAGAATTTCTATTTTTATGATCTGCCTTCAGGAACATCAAAATTGAAATACTAACTCTGTCTTCTAAGTCTGGGGGAAATCGAGTTTGAAACTTGACCATCGTGCCTTCATTATAGTCTCGTTGGATAAAAACTTTCTGGCAATTTTGGGGAGGCCCTCCGACAGCCTGGCCTCGTCCACTTGACATGTCTTCCAGAGGAGTCGAGGCTGAATGGTTCTCCTGTAACAGAAAATTGATGATGAATTAGAACTAATTAATGTTGAAGGAGAATAATTTCAGCTTTTCCTTCAGAAACTGAATTTGAAATACACAACAAAAGACAAGAATCTCATTTGAAAATAAAAAAATATTTCACATAGAACTAATTTTTTTTTATTTCTCCTTTAACTATAACCAAATGATTGAATGGGGAAATAATATAATAAGTACAATAGACAATATATTATACTATAAAACCATTAAAAACCTGTAAAGTTAATGTATAAAGAAACATCGAAATTTTATAGAATGGGGTAAAATGAGGGAGACACATATCGATAATTTTGTTATCTACCTTGGCTTGTTTTTTAGGAAGCATTGATTTCCAGAGTTTACTCATGCCGAAATAAAAAATGATCTAAATATTGATTCCAAATCAAGTGTTTGTGTATGGTGTTGATTTATTGATTTCGTCACCGTTCCATAATGAACATGTAACACCATAGATCATAAACAATCATATAAAATGGTCACATCAAACTCCAAAATGGTTCAACAGAACAGATCATTAGCGCCACCTACAATTCCTCAAACTAACTAAACAAATTAATCATTCTTATAACTTTTTTAATTCAAAGATACTATTCTTCCTAATAGAAAATGAAAACATAACATCTTCAAGGAATAAGTTCAAATTATTCTACCTAAAACGCCATAATTATCGAATTGCATTCACTGAATTTCGAACAATAATCATTCAAGTTCAAACGTAGATATCAGAATTAGTTCAAAAATTGTATAGTAATATGTATTATTGTATGTTATTTTGAACCATATAATTCTGGTAACAATATTCAAGGCATAAAGCACCTTTTTTGAATGCTTCAACATAAAATTTTGAAATTTTGAAAACTTCTAATTTGGAGCGCTTTAAAGCCATGTTAAACATGGGTCACGTGACCCAAATTATCGATTTTTGTGCAACAACTCACGTCCGCACCGAAAAGGATATCGAGTTGATTTTATGGGGAAAGCCTTAGAAAACAGTAAACTACGTTTTTATATGACATTTGGTTCAAAATTTTAAGAAAAAAGGTTCGCAAAAAAATTTTGTTCTCAAAATTTTGAACAAAATGTTGTATGCAAACGTAGTTTATTGTTTTCTTAGGCTTCTCTCAAAATATCAACTCGATATGTATTTCGGTGTAGACGCAAGTTGTTGCAAAAAAAAGATGTCGGTAAGGTAGGAATCGGGTAAGTTTAACATGGCCTAAATAAAAATGATTCAACCCTAAAACTTGGACTGCAGAATCTTCCCATTTTAAACATTCGGATCTTTACTTTCCTCCAACTAATAATGCTTTGAATTCGAAAATTTTACAATTTTACTGGGGTAAGACAACCTTTCAAATTTGAAAAATTTTTTTCGAATTGAATTTTATCTGATACAATCCCAATACTTCTACATTTTTTATCACAATCAATGGTTTCATTCTGAGATAATTCCGAGGATAATTCCTTTTGTTTAATTCATGAAATTTCTTTTTCGAAACGCTTCAAATTTGAATACTTTCAATTTTTACTTTTTTTATTCGAAATTTCTCAACTATCAAGACTGTTAATAAAAAAAATTGTACAATTTTCATGGTGCAAAATGAACGTTTGAATGAACGATCACTTCCCAAGAGTATTTTTGATTTCAAGTTATTAAGGTTTGAAGGTTTATACTCAAATAAGTCGATTTTGAACTAATACAATCTAAATTTAAGAAATTGTGGTCATATCAAATATTTCAAACCTGGAATTACTCCTCTTGTTCTATCCTTAAATTTCTAAATTAAAAATGCTTTCAGTTCGGAATTATCTAACTTTTAAAGCTTTAAATTTGAAATTTTTCAATCTTACACATTCTGAACTCAAAATTTACTAGGAAATTTCTCAACCTATAAGGCTTTCTGAAATTTCATTTTTGTTCAATTTCTAAAATTATTATACTTCAAACAATTTCAATTTGGAACTATTAAGTTCTGTAAACATCGAATTCAAACTTTTTTTAATGTTGACGGTTTTCAACAAAGAAATTTCAAAACTATCAAGACTTTCATAAAAATTATGCAGTATTAATGGAGGAAAATGAACGCTTAAATGAAAATTATTTTTCCAACTGCTACTGACTATAAATTAATAAATTTTGAGGTTTCCGAATTGGAAATGTTGAATTTTGAACGCTGCAAAAGAACGTTTGTCATTTATAACGTTCCCTAATTTTTTGAAGTCTCAGTACCAATTTAGGGAACGTTCAAATACTACGTGACCTGTTTTTCTTTTACTTACATCGTTTTATCCCTTTTGGCTTCAAGGAATTTTTATTCTCGTCTTTATTCAAACAAAAGAAAAATGGGCCACGTAGTTTGAGTATGTTCCCTTACTCGTAAGAATAAAAATGGGAAGAATGCATTCTGATGCACGCTGAAGTGAACAAAAGCGCATGCGCGTTATCTTATAATATGTCAATCGCAGTTGAAATTATATCTGATCAGCAGCTGCACTGCCCATAAATTCTGCAATTCTGCATTCTTGTATTCAATGTAATGATTTTCAATAAAGTTGCCTGTGATTATACTAAACTAAGTGTGGACTACAAGTGTCTTCTACGCACTGCAAATAATACGTAAATTCCTGAACGTATGGAAAGTGCGTACTAATGAAGTGAGAGGTTAGTTTTTTTTCAGTATACAACTATCTAAAAGTAAATGTTTACCACCGACAAGATTGAAAGTTGATCAATTCGTTTGACAGTTTATAAATTATGGAAAATAGGACTATATCTCAATTTCAAATCTTCACAGCTTAAGTGCCATATTTGAAGGTTATGTTCCAATGACAGAAAATATGAAAATGTTCTAGACTCCACAATTACACTGATTGTAATCAAATAAACACTCCTCTTGTGATGTTTTCGATCGGGAGAAATGTTATTCTCTCATGCAAATTTACTAATTCCTATAAATTGAAAGTGCTGCACGAATTGAATCATTTCCAGTCTCGCGTTTCCAGAATTGTCAGCAGTAAACATTTTTGTTCCAGACAAAACAGTTTGTGAGCATCTTATGAAAACTCATATCCATAAAATGACAGAAAATGGCCCTAGGAAAAGGGAATCTTCAAAAAAAGGGAGAAATTCGAGTGCTGCCTCCACCCCAATAAACAAAATCGACGATTTTTGTTTGGACTACATTTTTCAGTTTCTCAATATTTGTGAGAGAGTGCAAATAGAAAGGGGTGCGTAATTTTTTCATATTTAGATTTCTGTTGTATTGAAGAAAAACGTAAGTAAGTGACACTATTGTTTAAGTCTCGATTTTATTATTACCAAGTATGAGAAAAAAAATGTACGTGTGGAAAACACGCGTGTCTAAAGTGAAAATTCAGCAACGACGGAATAACTCTCGAAAAACTTCCTCCTTTTTTCTTGCTCTAATGAAACCCTTTTTTCAAAAAGTCATCTTTTGGTTAAGAATGCAACTGTTTGATTTGAAAATTTATCTTTGTTTGGAAGAAAATTCAGCTATTTGCTTGAAAATTCAAGTAGTTCGTTAAAAAAAAAAAACCTTTTCTTTAATACAAACTCAACCTTCTCGTTTGAAATTTTTATTTTTTAAATTGCAAATTGAGCGTCTGTTTTTAAAAATGATCACACTTGTATTTTAAAATGTTCAATTATTAAAAACTTTTAAAATTCAAGTAGTTCGTTAAAAAAAAAACCTTTTCTTTAACACAAACTTAACCTTCTCGTTTGAAATTTTTATTTTTTAAATTGCAAATTGAGCGTCTGTTTTTAAAAATGATCACACTTGTATTTTAAAATGTTCAATTATTAAAAACTTTTAAAATTCAATTATTTGTTAGAAGACACTATTCGATTTGAAATTAAGTTATTAGGTTGATTATCCAACTATCCTGTTAAAAATTTATCTTTTTAACCAAGCTGGAATCCAACTTTTTCGTTGGAAATTTGTCCTTTTGGATTGAACCTTAGCTTTACCTTAACACGTCAGATTCAATATGAATTTGAAATCTTAACAAGTTATCATTTCTCATTTTCAGTTTGTAAACAATGGCAGTTTGTGAGTAGACGATCGTGGTACACTTTCAAAAAATTAGATTACTCTCCAAACAGAGGATGGCCAAAAAGAAGCATGACAGTTCAACTATTAGACCAAGAAGTAATTCAACCAGTTTTGGAACGATGTGGACGATTTTTACAGTCCTTGAATTTGTCCGTAGAAGGCATAAGAAAAATATATCGTTCGGAAAATATAGTTGTTGTTATCGCAGCAAATTGCCAGAAACTCAAAGTTCTTGACATGTCTGTCCTGAGTGTTCCGTCAGAGGCATTTACTTATTTGATTCCTTGCTGTAGAAATTTGAGGAAATTGGTTTTTAGTATTGAAGGAGAATCCAAGGCTTGTGAAGAAACGATTATTAAATTACTAAAAAAGGCGAAAAAGCTCAAGCATTTCAGCACTGACTTTAATTCTATTCATCTCGACTCATTCCCAGCTGATACTATCGAAGAAATTATTCTTAACCAATCGATCATTCGGATATCAGAAGTAAGCCACTTTGTTTATGTTCAGTTTATTTATATTCCGAAAAGTTGAACATATGTAAGTTATATTCTATATTTCAGTTGAAACCCTACAGCCAGTTGCACACGCTCATTTTAAACAAATGTAAAAATATCAATGACTACTATCTCGAGTTAATATGTTCGCAAATGAAGAACTTGAGAGTTTTCAAGATGTTTGAACTGAAAAGTGTCGAAGGTGACATAGCTCTATCAAGCGAGGGACTGGAAAATATAGGAAAACTACAAAATCTTGAGAAACTCGATGTTCGAGGGAATTACAATATTCTCACAGACGAAGTGATGAGTGAAATAGCTAAGAAATGTAAAAAAATTGCTTTCCTCAACATATCTCGTAAGTCACAATTGAATTTTTAAAGAGCAGCCTAATTTTAAAATAAATATCTTATTCACATGCGATTTTTGATACCATACTTGTTTCACAGATAACTACAAATTAACAGACAAAGCCATTTACGCCCTGTCGAATCTCAAACAACTACAGTGCCTGATAATGAACTCTAACGAAGTGACAGGAGAACATTTATGGAGATTATATTCCCTAGAAAAATTGGAGTGTAAATGGTGTCGAAAATTAAAGACTGAAAGCCTGAGTTTGTTGGTGGAAATATCGACGAATCTCAAATTCCTCAATTGTTTCGGCTGCTGTAATATCAACAATGATTTTTTACAAACTGCTGCATATGCTACTGCAGGCCGAGTAAATGAAACTGTTCTAGAAATGTGTACCTTAGAAACTTCAATGGACATTGACAACTTTCAGAATAGATCACCGCTTTTGAGGATAGATAATTCTCCTACATTTTTTGAACAAGATCTGATGATTGACTTCCAGTCCGAAGTTATAGACTGCAAGGATCACGAATCCGATGATGATTCTGGTTCTGACGAGTATTCCGAATTAGAAAGTTGATGATTCTGATTATTAATTTTAAACCAAGTACCTTCACCAATTCCTTTCTGTATGTGATCACACTATGAAACGCGAGACTTATTTAAGACTTTCAATGTTTTATTTACATTACGCTAGACATTTTTAAACATGCTTTTTAAATTAAAAAAAAACATTACAAGAAAAAGAGTGTTATCTATTTTATGTAGTTAGAACATCCAGTCCTGAAGATTGTTTTCACTTGTATTTTGAAATATGGCGAGAGCTGCCAAAGTCTAATTTACTTGGAAAAAGTGATTTATTTACACAAAAAATTACTATACGCATGATTAATGCGATTCAATCTCAAATTAAAAATGATTCTATGAAATATAGAGTAATTTCGGGAGGATTCGGTATGAATTCATAAGAATTCAGAATATATTCAAAGCCATGTGAGTTGAATAAAAATAATTCAGATTAATTGAAAAATGACACTTCTGTATTTCAGCAAAGTTGAGGTAAATTCCGAAGAACTTGAAAAACTTTCGGAATTTTTGAAGAGAATTTCGGGTAAATTCGGAATAAATTGGAAAAAACCTAAATATTTCATTGAATTCAGTCAAATAAGAGCGAATTTAGCAGAATTCGAGGGGATAATAAAGAATTTAAAAAAAGCATTCAGGGTGAATTTAGAATAATTCAAGAGAATGAACAGATTCTTCAAAGTTCAAGAAAATACTATTGAATTCAAATGAATGAGAGTGAATAGCAGTAGTTTTTTTTTTTTTTTACAGAAAAATAAGAATTCATTAGAATTGAGGGTGAGTTTTCGAAGAATTTAGGTGATCTGAAACCAATTCAAAACTATTTCCGAAGTTTGGTCCATTAATTAAATTTCTAGCGAATTTAGAAGAGAACAAGGAAAATAACTCAAAAATGAATTGAACAAAACGAAAGAATAAAGAAGAACTTAAAAGAACCATTGAATAAAGTTGAATCAGGTGCATTTATACCAATAAAGTGAATTCAAAAGAATTCAGGATGAATGTAATTAGTGGATAAAATTTTGTTAAAATTTATGAAGGATTTAGGCTGAATAACAAAAAAAAATTGTAATCCAAAAAGGATTCGATTCCATTTCTGAACAAGAATTTAGGGTCAATTCAAAAAATGCAATCAAAGAAGTAAATATGGTAATGTTATTTTAAACAAGTAAAAAAAAATATAAAAAGGGAACATTTTAGACAATGAAAAAAAATTAAAATAACAATCGATTCAAATTTCCACTCAAGGAATGTTAAAATCTGAGAATATTTGATTTTGAACGTTTTAAGGTTAAGTTGTTCCATTTCATACACTATGATTTCCAAATTTAGAAAAAAAAAAACATTTTGATGACTTTCGATGATATACCTACCTGACATTCAATTATCCAGAGTTTAATAAGGCTCGACGAAAAGTTGGAAATCTGAATGAAACTGCATCTTATATTATTGTAATAATCCTTCTACCAAAGATATTAAAGTAAAATTAAAATAAACCTTTGAATATTTATTAATTATACCTGAGGAATTTGTATGCTGCGCCTCACTCGCTGAACTAATTTTCTGATTTACCAACACAATTTCCCGCCTCTTTTCAGAACTCAGATATCTTCCATATCTTTGCTTCCATGATCTAACATGGATATCTTCGCAAACCTTTCCTTTCTTACGTTTTTTTTCTAGTTCATGCCTCAAGTTTAGGAAAAGTGCGTTGTTCTTTGTTTGTGTTGCAATGCTCCAAAAAAGTGATAAATAAACTCAGTTCTGAGGATTTAAAAAGTGAAGATTGTTGTAATTATTGCGTGATTTTCTTCTCAATTAGAAGATAGTAGTATTGATGCAATGGAGGCAGGAAATAAAGATGAGAAAATAAATACGAGAGATGATATTAATACTACATCAATAGAACACTTACCGGATTTTTGTTTAGATCAAATATTTCAAAACCTCAGTATTTATGATAGAATAAGAATCGAGAGGGGTAAGTAAATATGAATAATTGAAAGTTTGAAATTTTGACATCTGGAAGCTTTAAAAATCGCAGAACTTATTTTAAAAGCAAACTTATGTGATATGAAATCAAGAAGAATTGTTGTATTCTTGGTTGTACAATTTAGAACTGCGATACTCTTTGAAATAAACAATGTTTGGACTTTGGCTCGGTTATTCTCGAAAGAAGTCGAATTTTCTACTGTTCACATTAGAGACATTCAAAACAAACAAATTTCGAAACATTCGGAATTAAACAATTGAAACAGTTTTGAATGAAAATATTGGAACTCATAGAATGCAAAATTTGGCAAATGTTTGAAGATTAATTTTTCATGCAAATACAACAATTTTGTACATATGAAATATAAAAATTTATCTCTTTGGAATGTATGAAGTGCTCCAATTGAAACACAATTCGATTTTTTTTAACGCTCCTTGATGCTGAAAAATTACGACTTTTGAGTTCTCAGAATGAAAACATTTGAAAATGAACCTGGAAAAATTGGTATATATTATTTAAAGAATTCAGGATTACATAATGTATGATTAGAAGTGTTGTAAAGTCAAGGTCAAAAGTGAAGGTGCTGAATTTTAAATAAGAACATTGAAATTAGACAATTTCCAATTTTATTATTGAGCAGTTTGAAAAATTTTAACTAAAACTTTATGGGTTCTGGTGGATTTTAAATTAAGTGCATAATAAATTTATCAGTTCCAGAATATAATATTTAAAATGAGCAACTTTATATGCTGAAATGGGGGCGTTCAAATATGATGTCACACTTCAGGGGGTACGGGGGTGTCATGTGTGTACGCTCCCAATCTTCATAATCTTTTATTTCTCTTGTAGACATTAATAATTGACATTGTAATGCTCTAACTTTTTTTTTCAAGTAACACGGTAACCGCTACAGGAAAAAATTTAAAACTTCATATTAAATTCCGAAAATCTTTAGGCAGTTCGTTTTTTATCTGAAAGTGTTATAAAACTTAACATGCATATTTCAATCTGAGTAGAAAAATAAAGAATTTTTCATGAATAATCTGTAAACAAGCCATGAATAGAATTTCTTTTCTTTTTGATAGAAGTACCTTTTTAAAAAGTTTGTCATTCAAACGAAATACTTTAGCAATAAGAATGGATCCTACTATGCTGATCAATAATTTTTGTTCGAAGCGGTATGAATGTCGTGAATGCAATTTTTTATTGTCCGTGGTTTTACCCAGGGCATCGGAAATATTCGATATAAATATTTCATGAAAATCTCAATTACGGAATATTTGAAATTTTGTTATATGAGTGAAGAAATCCCAGAGATTTTTTTGTGTAATTTTTTCGTCTACATGAGCATATTCATCTATTTATTTCCAAAAAAACTAAAATGTCTCTTTACTCATTTCTTTGATGACCATTGACAAATCGAACTAAAATCTTTTTATAGATTGGAAAACATTTTTTGCATCCTATACTCAATTAGATTCTTCATTTTGACACATACAAGTAATAACATTTTTAATGTATTTTGATCTCTTCCATCTTTTCCAAAAGAACACTCATTCTATTAGCAATTCTCAGTTGAAGATTCGCTCTTTTTCTACTCTACGCCTTCTTCCAGTCGAATGCATAACTCTTACTCATTTCAAAAATTTGAAGTGTCAAAAGTAGCATATATTTGTCAAAATTGCAGGAAGTGTTCTCCAGAATGGTATAAGAATACATCAAAAAAACCTTTTAGATATCATTGAAATTGTGTCAAAACCCTTCATTATTTTAATATCTCCTCGATCCTTGAAATTTTGTTGATCATCCTAAACTCTTTCAAATTCCGTAGAATCCTACTTAATCGGATAAGCCTCTTTAGAATCCTTCAAAAAATTAGATTTTTTTCGAATTCCTTTAAATCTGTTGAAATAAGTACCCTAGAAGCTTTAAAATGTTCCAAAATCCGTTAAAATCTATTGAAACCTTCGGAATCTGTTGGAATATTCTGAACCTTTCAGAAAACTCTTCCCATCTTATTAGTATAATCTTATGTCATCTGTTAAGATTTTTTTTTTCAATTCTATGAAGCCCTAGAATACTTTCAAACTCATTGAAATCTTGTGGAATCATCTAGAATTTATATCTATTTCTCAATTTTCTATAATCCAACAAAATTGTCTGGAATCCTTGAAAATACACTATATTCCTCAAATTATTTGAGACAGTTCAAACCATCTAAATACTTCAAGAGCCCATAAAATCTCTTCTATGAAATCTCTAGAAATCCCTTGTAAATTTATTCCATTGCATTCACGCCCTCAAAACCTCTAAAAATTCTTCCCTGAAATCAATTGAATTGGAATTTCAAGTTATAAACGTTCAAAATGGAACGAATACAGGATTGTTCTTACTAGACACTTTTTGAATTACATTTTTATTATAGGTCGTTTCAAATTCATAATTGTCCAATTGTTATTTGAATATCAAAATTCAATACTTTAAGGCCATGTTAAACATAGGTCACGTGACCCAAATTATCGATTTTTTTTGCAACAACTCACGTCCGCACCGAAATAGATATCGAGTTGATTTTTTGGGGAAAGCCTTAGAAAACAATAAACTACGTTTGTATGCAACATTTGGTTCAAAATTTCGAGAGAAAATTCGCAAACAATTTTTTTTTTGTGAAAATTTTGAACAAAATATGGTATACAAACGTAGTTTATTGTTTTCTAAGGCTTTTCTCAAAATATCAATTCGATATCTATTTCAGTGTAGACGTGAGTTGTTGCAAAAGAAATATGTCGGTAAGGTAGGAAACGGGTAAGTTTAACATGGCCTTAAAGGCTTAAAGCTAGAATCAGATTGAATATTTACATAACATTCTGCTATCGCAATAAAATCTGTCTCTTAATACTAAGTTTTGAACTAGGAATTTTCATCAAATTTTTAAATCTATTATCAACATTTTCCACACTAAGTATCAAATTAAATATTAGCGTATCACACTCTGAATGAATATCTGTACTTTGCCCAGTTCTTCGGCACTTGCTTTCTTATCGCCCTTATTACTTTTAGTATTTGTAGTCTTCTTAGATTTTGTATATGTGAAAATTGAAGATTCAATACATCTTTTTATGACTACCCTTTCAGGCTCATGTTTTACGCAAAAGGTAAAGTTTTCAGAGACATTTTTGGTAAAAGAGGTTATGAAAATGCTTTCTAGCGGATACTCGTGACCCCTGACTTCGAGAAAGAATTTTATATTTCGATTACCATCATTTATGAGTCGTTTGACTTTGTCATTCGCATGAGTCACGAAAAACTCGGTCAACAGACAACAATGTAAGCTAGAACAATTGTCTTTTTCACAATTCCCTGAAGTGACAGTCAAAACTATCCAAATGTTGCTAATCTACATCAAAATTCCTATATCATTCCATAACTGAGATCAAATGTTCCTCCTTATAAACAGTGCTTTATAGTTTATACCACGATAGCCGAAAAAATCATGTCAAAGTTGAGATTTTGAGGTTAGAGTGGTATAAAATATATGTGACACCGAAATCTCCAAAGTATTCGTCTTGCTTTTCTGCAATTCCGATTGGATAATTATGAAAAAAACACGAAGAAATGAATGCTCATATCTGGAACTCCTGGGAATTGAAATAAAAAACCAAGAATCCAACGGCCAACTTTGGACGAACACTCTCAAATGTACCTATTGAAATTTGAAACAACTGCATGGAAGCACATGGAAGGGACTTCATAAACCACGTGGCCCAGTTTGGGCTACTT
>WSXT02073930.1:0-12208 GCA_011762715.2 Neuroterus valhalla
CCCTAGGGTGATGGAGTGAAACGGATGCATGATTCGGATTCAGCGACCCCCAAAACCCCAAGTTATCATAGTGAAGTTACGAGATCATCCCACTTTTTTTTTTGTGTGCCGGTGTAATTTTTTGAATTACTTTTACACTCGCCAATTGAATCGAGAATAGCATAGACGGCGGCGAGCACTTTGTGAATAGTCCTCATGATTATAAAATACAGAGAAAACCGATTCCTACAGTATTATGCGAGCAGTGTAGCTAATGGATAACTAATATAGTAGCGTTCCGAGGATAAAAAAAAGTGTTCTAAAATATTTGTACTTCTTCGACGTTTATCATTCTCATTACTTGACCTTGAAAGATTCTGGAAGGCTATCCTTACACGCAACGTGGATCAAAGTCTCATTAATTCCCTGTTGTTCTCATTTTTTAGCGCCCATACTCCAAACAAGCTTGGACATGCAAGTCGTGCATAAAGCACGGTATAGGAATTTTCTAGAAAAGTCTTCACAATATTAATAGGAAAGTAAAGTAGAATATACTTCACTTTTTCATGCTTCGGACATACTTTTTTTTTGGCACACCTCGTTATGTTATTCTACCTTGAACAACGTAGATAACAGGATGATCTATAGATTACGTTGCTACAATTCTTTTTTTGATAAATAATCTACAAGGAAAACTTTGACGCAATCGGAATTTATCTCAGGCTGTTTGTCAGCAGTTTAGGGCCGTTTCGTAATGAATCTTGACATGTTTAATTTTATTTTAATTACTAGTAAAAACGTCTATACTAATTGCTGCGTGAATAGAAAACAGTATTCTGTTTATCGATGTATGTTTGGACATTTCAATTTGACTTCTGTATATGCCTAATTTTGTACCCTTTAACTAATGGAAATATTAATGAATAGAAATTGAGAGGTGGTCGTCGTTGTGAAAAGGTTACTTCCCCAAGGCTAGTTTATTCCTCATCTCAGGCGTTTCCTTTTGTATTTCTTGTCTTCTCTTCAAATTCGAGTCATGAATCTAAATTGAAGTGGGAATGTGGATTCGGACAGTTCAAAGCATCTGACAGGCAGGCTAAGCGTTCACGAAAATGCGAAGAATTATCTCCAGTCCTTTACCAAGTGAAAAGAAATGGAAAGAAATTCAGCAATGAATAGAGGAATTATTGACGTTATATGTCAATCACAAACAAATGTCGCTCGATGGAATAATGCAAACCTCTCACTGTATGAAATTCATTGCTACTCAATATCGCGTATTAAATGGCCACAAGGAGTCACTTCATTGATACGATAATGAGGTCAATTCAGGTACAGAATAAATTCTTACATCTGATGTTGAAAAATCGATTTCGAGAAGGAGACAGTTTGAGTTGAGGAATCTTTTCCGTTTCTATACAGATAGAGTAGAAGGATGCTGACAGCTTAGTTGGAGACATTTCTTAACAATAAAGGGAACAAAAATGGATCTAAGAGACTGCCGCTCACAGCACTGTGAAAACGCTCCAGTCATTGCTCAACACGTAAATTACGTTAGGCATCAAATAATAGTTGAACATTTCATATTTATGAATAAGAAGAATAAGAAGAAAAAGGAGATATCATGATATTATAACTCTCAGTACTCTAAGAGCCGATACGGAAGCGAACCCAGGTGGGTGGAAAGAAGGATTATTGAACACATTGAGAGGGCTGGGTACACCAGAGGCAACTCCGAGCTGAGTGTGCAAGAGAGACAGAAATATGATAGGCACGCCCAAAAAGGTGGAGTTTTTGAGCAGTACATATGAAAAAAAAACGGTGAAAAAAGTTTCTCCCGATAACACCAAAAGCATGGGACAGTCGGCATGGATCAGGCAGTAACGGGTAGCCTGAACCATCACGGCGAGGGCGAGGGGTAGCATCTGGAAGAATTACTAAGGAAGCCGCTTAGCAAGGGTGATCTGCTGTCCAAAAGAAGAACCTAGTAAGTGACTTTTGCCATAGAGGTTATTTTCTCACGCAGATATGCCTGAAAATAAACACTATGGAAAAAGTCACTTACTAGGTTCTTCTTTGCGACAGCAGTGATATGGTTTCATAGGTACCCGAAAGTTTTTACTGAATATTGTGCAGAATATTCTCCCAGATCCGACCGTATCAGGTGCTTTCCGGGATTCTCAGTCATTATATAGAAAAAAAGCTTCGGACAAATAAGTGAATGAAAATTATTCCGTGAAGATTGACAGCGATTAGTCAATTGTTTCGCACGAAATTTGAACTATTCAGGAAGAAAAACTGTATTCCAGTCGAATTATTACCAGTTGATAAATAATTTTACGTTTTGAAAGTAATTTTTATGAAAAAATATCCATATCAGATATTTTTGATTCAATAACTCCAGTTTTTTCTATGAAATAATCATATATTACTTAGTAGTTGAACCTTAGTAACACATTTGGTAATCAAATAAAAATTCATAATTGTTCAAACCTCCCTACCTAACAAATGCACTGTTGGGCCATTTTTTGAGGAACAAACTTGATTCTTCCGATCCAATTTTCTGTAAAAAACTAGCTTCTTCATTTTTATGAACGTTCTAATGAAAGTAAACCATTTCATTGCAAGCAATAATTGTTCAAATAAATATCTATCATTTCATATACAGTTATAAAAATTAACAAATGAAACACCTTCCTCTTTCGTGGAATTGATAGACGGTTATTTTCTTTTCTTTTTAGATGAATAATATTTCTTTGTCGAAAATTGACCCCTTTTGGTAACATGCTCATCTTCTACGGTTTAAAATTGAACGATTTCGCAAAAAATCGATCATTTCTTATTCAAACACCATCATTTCGGGTTCAAAAATCAATTTTTATGCAGAAATTTAATCTTTTCGGCTTGAAAATTCAACCATTTTCCCATTTTTCAGTAAAAAACCCTCTTTGCTTGAATATGCATTTTTCCAAATTTGATAATTTTGGTAGAGATTCTAACAAAAGGTTAAAAATTCATATTTCCTTATTGACAATTCAACTGATATTCGCATTTTTTTCGATTGAACATTGATATGTCTGAATGGAAATTTACTAACTTTTCAATGTTTTGCTAAAAATTAATTTGTTCAAGTTGAAAATTGAATTATTTGCTGAAGAATCTGTGTATTTTGTTGAAATTTCATTTCTTGTAATCAAGATTCATTCAGTTGAATAAAAATTAAACTATTTTTTCAAGAAATATTATAACGTGATAGTTGAAATTTGAGCCAAAGAAGATTTTAAACCAACAGTTCTGGATTTCAACCGAAAACGAATATTTTCAAACCAGAATGGCGAATTTTAAACAAAGAGTTGATATATCATCGCACTTAAATAGAATTATCATTAAAATAGCTAAATTTTTAACAAACTTTTATGTTGAAAATTCATGATTTTGTACGAAGTTCGTTTTTTCGCATAAAATAATCTTTTCAGTTGAAAATTAGACTAGTTTGTTGAAAAATTGTACTTAATGTTTTTAAATCCAACTTTCTCTTTTGTAAAAAATTCGTCATTCTGGTTCGAAAATATTCGCTCTTGGTTGAATTCAAGAACTGTTGGTTAAAAATCTTCTTTGGTTCAAATTCAATTTAGAGGGCTGGGTACAGGACATTTTGCAAGGGTCTCGTAGACTTCTGTTTGCTCCGGAAGTATTTCGAAAAATATGACATATGTAGTATGCCTGAATTCGCAAAAGAATAAGGTTTGTTTTCTTTTTTTTGAATTTTAGAAAAAGAAATATCCATTAAAAATATGATTGTTCAAAGTTACCCTACTTTTGAAGACTGATTTCTCGGGTGCTTCAAAGTATTTCAAAAATGTTGAACATCATATACAAATTTTGATCCTTCATGAACATATTAATATATGCAGGAGGGGAATTTCTATTAAATGAATATCAAAAAACACGTGCCTCCGAAAGGTCTCCAAGCAGTAATTTTAAGGCAAGGAGCTACCGATCCTGGCGACAAAATGTTTAAGCCAACCCTATGGCACGCCCACGCTGAGCTGGTCGCTACAAACCCTTTACCTCACCCCGGAATATTTTTCGAAATACTTCCGGAGCAAACAGAAGGCTACGAGACCCTTGCAAAATGTCCTGTACCCAGCTCTCTAAATTGAATTTATACCAAAGAAGATTTTTAACCAACAGTTCTTGAATTCAACCAAGAGCGATTATTTTGGAACCAGAATGACGAATTTTTTACAAAAGAGAAAGTTGGATTTAAAAACATCAAGTACAATTTTTCAACAAACTAGTCTAATTTTCAACTGAAAAGATTATCTTCTGTGAAAAAACGAACTTCGTACAAAATCATGAATTTTCAACAAAGAAGTTTGGTTAAAAATGTAGCTATTTTAATGATAATTCTATTTGAGTTGGATGATATATCAACTCTTTGTGAAAAATTCGTCATTCTGGTTTGAAAATATTCGTTTTTGATTGAAATCATGAACTGTTGGTTTGAAATCTTCTTTGGTTCAAATTTCAACTATTACGTTATAACATTTCTTGAAGAAATAGTTTAATTTTTATCCAACTGAATGAATCTTGATTTCAAGAAATGAATTTTCAACAAAATACATAGATTCTTTAGCAAATAATTCAATTTTCAACTTGAACAAATTAATTTTCAGCAAAACATTGAAAAGTTAGTAAATTTCCATTCAGACATATCAATGTTCAATCGAAAAAAATGCGAATATCAGTTGAATTGTCAATAAGGAAATATGAATTTTTAACCTTTTGTTAGAATCTGTACCAAAATTATCAAATTTGGAAAAATGCATATTCAAGCAAAGAGGGTTTTTTACTGAAAAATGGGAACATGGTTGAATTTTCAAGCCGAAAAGATTAATTTTCTGCATAAAAATTGATTTTTGAACCCAAAATGATGGTGTTTGAATAAGAAATGATCGACTTTTTGCGAAATCGTTCAATTTTAAACCGTAAAAGATGAGTATGTTACCAAAAGGGGTCAATTTTCGACAAAGAAATATTATTCATCTAAAAAGAAAAGAAAATAACCGTCTATCAATTCTACGAAAGAGGAAGGTGTTTCATTTGTTAATTTTCATAACTGTATATGAAATAATAGATATTTATTTTAACAATTGTTGCTTGCAATGAAATGGTTTACTTTCATTAAAACATTCATAAAAATGAAGAAGCTAGTTTTTTACAGAAAATTGGATCGAAAGAATCAAGTTTGTTCCTCAAAAAAAAGCCCAACAGTGCATTTGTTAAGTAGGGAGGTTTGAACAATTATGAATTTTTATTTGATTAACAAATGTGTTACTAAGGTTCAACTACTAAGTAATATATGATTCTTTCATGGGAAAAACTGGAGTTATTGAATCAAAAATATCCGATATGGATATTTTTTCATAAAAATTACTTTTAGAACGTAAAATTATTTATCAGCTGTCAATAATTCGACTGAAATACACTTTTTCTTCCTGAATTGTTCAAATTTAGTGTAAAACAATTGACTAATCGATGTCAATCTTCACGGAATCATTTTCATTCACTTATTTTCACTTATTTTTTTCTAAATAATGACTGAAAATCCCGAAAAGTACCTGATACGGTCGGATCTTGGAGAATATTCTGCACAATATTCGGTAAAAAATTTCGGGTACCTATAAAACCATATCACCCTTGCTAAGCGGCTTCCTTAGTAATTCTTCTAGATGCTACCCCTTTGCCCCCGCCGTGATGGTTCAGGCTACCCGTTACTGCCTGACCCATGCCGACTGTCCTATGCTTTTGGTGTTATTGGGGGAAACTTTTTTCACCGTTTTCTTCATATGTACTGCTCAAAAACTCCACCTTTTTGGGCGTGCCTATCATATTTCTGTCTCTCTTGCACACTCAGCTCGGAGTTGCCTCTGGTGTACCCAGCCCTCTCAAGGGAGAACTTGGGGTTCAATTAGTAACGCACCAATAGCCAGAACGTCTACCCAATTCCGAAGGAATTCTTCGAACACCACACTGCACACACTCCAAGTATACACAGGAACTCGTATTGGGCACATATTCTACGACCGACGCAAATCTGATGACCTTATATGCAAAAATGCAGAGCGATGGACAGCGAGAGCAGCAGACTTGGAGATAACTTCCTCCGAGTAGCCAAGATCGACCACTTAATTTAGTAGGTGGAACATGCTCTGCGACTGCTTTGTACGCTTTTTGTCGTAAGGATCACATGTTGCGTGAATGTAATAACACAATGATCCTTATGGCAAATGACGTATAATGCACTGTTGTAGAACACACTCCAATTATTGTTACGTCTCTGGAGACTACCAAAGCTCTGCATGTATTTCTCTCAGTTCCGCGTTGCACAGCAAATGACCAACAATTTCTCGGCAATGATTGAATCCTAGGAAAAATCACTTGCTCGCATCAAAAGTGTTGCAGACAGGCTGCGGAATCCAAGAATGAACCCTCACAATGCTGCCTTATACGTGAAGGCCCTGAAAGATTGTTTAGTGACAAAGGGGAAATTTTAGATAATAATCGCTCACTTGGAAGAGATTTCAAGCTCCGTAAAAAATAATTTGTAAGAATGGAAATTTGTAGGATACGTATGCACAGGTCTCCTTTAAATATAAAACCTCTTATTAGGAATTTGAGGTCATTAACCCTGGCTTGGGGATCCATGACATAAAGTTGGACAACACTTTCGCAATACGAGGTCCAGAATAAAGTGATATCCCCTCGAATAGATGTTTCTCTTTCTAACCTTTACCGTGCAGACGTACTTTCAACAGATTGTAGAGGTTTGGAGTTTCTAAGTCTCTTGTACCCAGTCTGGCCAGGGATGGAAAGGTCGTAAATATTTGACTTTCCCTTATATTGAGAGAAGGAAGGTAAATTTTGGAGAATGGAATATTTTCGTATCTTTGAGGCTCTAGTCTTCAGTATTAAACTTTCTTATTTTAACGCGTTGAGAGGGACTTTCATCCTTGGTTGAATCAGAGGCTCGGAAGCTAACAAAGACTGAGAATAAAGAGCGAGATGAAGAAAACCCAATATTCCATAAATCTGACTCGAAAAGATCGCTAAAGATAAGTCTATCCCTAGATAGCTTCAGAGGATACTATTCAACTAGGCACTCGTAGAGAGGACTTGACCGAATATAATTCCAATAATTTGGGATTCTTTTCTTGTTTTCAGAGTCTCACTATCGGACAAGTGTCAGAGGATTTAGACACTGAGCTTCTCCTACCGATTCTCCTCTGTGGTCTATACTTTCCAGCTACAAGATGCAGATACTCGTTTTTTAGCCGAGTTGGTCTTTCTAAAGCCTTACTAGAGCTCTCCCTTCTGGGTCTTGCGTAACGCCGTCGGGGAGGGGATAGCCGGAGTCTGCGCCCCAGAGTTTCTCCTGTGGGATGCTGCTTTTCAAAAGGATCGCACAGGGGATGCTAGTTTTGCCTATTTACAGGCACCACTTGTAACTCGGGGGTTGCAATATTTATATAGTATCGAGCACAAAAGTATTCCAGAAAGGACTCCTTAAGGTTTCATGATTGAACAGAATATGAATTCAATAAAGAATTGCGTATTTTGAACAACTATTCAACCACCAATTCATTCTGATCGTAAACCTCTATAAAAAAAATTGTATCAATCATACACTCAAAAATTTGAAATGAAACATATTCTCTGTGAACGTGAGTTGGGCCGTAAAAATGAAGACCTATAATATATGGGTCACAATTACATAATACAAAAGTTCCGAAAGAAAATGAAGTACTATATCTGAATAAAATATCCTTCTGTAATATTTAATTGGAATAAAAAAACCTTTCATTTCCCGAAAAATATTGTAGAATGCAGTTAATCTACTGCAGAAATATTGAATTTCAATTTCAAGTTCTCTCAAAAACTGCCTTTTTTGCTATAACCTATCTACTATTTACATTATTCACATTTCTCTTACATCTACTTCCTCTTCTCCTTGCACATTTATCTCCATTCCTCCTCCTCCTCCTTATCCTCCTCTCCATCTCACCTAACACTCCTTCCGTCCATGCAATCGCCCTTTCTCCCCTTTTTAATGGAGTATGATTTCCAGGCTGATTGTCCTCCTATTCACCTCCCCGCATACCTCTTTCCACAAAACTCACACATTGGATAATCCAACGATTCTTCTCATTATACCCTGATCCCCTCATCCTCTCCTCCATTCCCCCTCTCTTCCCCCTCTTCAGACCGTTCTTCTTAACCACCTTATACACCTTTCTTCCCTCCTCGTGACTTCTTCTCAATTCATCCTCATACAACCATTCTTTTGAAAATACCCCTCTGTCTCATCCTCTATCTTTCCCTCTTCTCTATTGTTCTCCTTCTTCAAGCAACATTCCCTCTCTAGCATATAACCCCCCCCCCCTCCAGGAATTTCTCCTCATACTTGCACGGCCAGCTACCTGTCGAAATCTCCAAACTCACTGCCCCTCTCTTCCTCCTCAAAATATAAGTAGGTGTACTTCTGCCCAACCCTAGTGTCCATCTAATATACCTTTCAGAAACCCTATCTACCTCCTTGCTTTCCTTACACCCCCACACCACCACTCCATACAGAAGCGCGCTCCTCAAAAGAAAGTCGAACAGCTTCATTCTCCCCTTCAAGTCATCTGCAAACATTATCTACTTCTGCATTATAGATAAAACGGCCAAACCTCTTTTTACAATACATATTTATGTATTACATAATCAATCAAGGTCGTGACTTCCTGGAACGGATATATGTTCAGAAAATATCGAAGAATGCTGATGTACTTGATTCTTTCCTACAGATACCATTCCTGATTTTATATTCCTGGAGACAATAGCTTGTCATTTAGATGTGTCGAATAACAGGAATAGGCAATATTCAAGAAAATCCAAAAATTTGGGATTCTGAACTTTGGTGTGTTATCAGTAAGGGATGGATACGTGCACGCCATGATATGTTGTATCCAAAGAAGTTAAAAGGATAAAACTGCTTGTAGAGACAAGGGAGAGAGCAAGGAAATTGCAAGACCAAGTAAAACAAAGCAAGGACGAACTTCAATAAATGTATGCGCGGAATGAATGAAAATCCTAAGACGAAAAGCAAAGGAGTACGAGTTAGCGGAGAATTTCCGGAAAGGGCAACATGAACATCATTCTCAGTTTAGGAGAAGAGAACGAATTGAAGCTTCAAAAACCTCCGATAATTTATTACGTTTAGAGACATTCCTTTTGATTTATTGTTCAACGGCCTTGCGCTCTTTATTGCTGTATAATAGAGAAACATTCGAGAAAAGATAACAAGAAAACGTATCAAGCATTTAAGTAACATACTGTTGTACCTATTTATTTTAGATAAATTACGTTTTTGAATGTGGCTTTCAATACGAAGGCCTAACTCATAATTCTACAATCTTTCATAACGAATCTAAGCTCGAAAAAGAAACGCATTCGATTTCGTGTCCAACATCAACAACGCCTAGACCAGGACTTTAAAGTGTTTGAAGGATAGAAAATATAATTGCATTCTCTATCTTCCTAAACGTGGATCACTCTGCCTCAGATTTAGGATTATTAGAGTCGGCGATCCAACAAGAGTTTATATCCATTTAAGGTCCTTAATAGAACTTGATTGATTATTGTGCGGAATATTTTTCTGATTCTGAATATGTCGAGCGCACTTGGCTATTTCTTAGTCGTTTGGTTGTTATTTATCATTTCCTGTTCTTGGTAAAAAAACACAATATCTTTTTGAGTCATGTAACATTATAAATTGATCTTATATCATCAGATAGAGAGGTCTGATATGCACAAGTTCTTTTAGAGTATATAGTCGACAAACTGATGATTCACAAGACAAAGAGTAATTTCGAAACTTTATGACTCAAGTCCTCACATGGAATCACAAGCAGGCGTACACTGGAGGGGAAAGTTTGTGATTCGGTGGAACTTCAGAAGAAAATCATAACCTAAAGATATATGACGTTTCTTTTCGGAAACGGATAATGTTAAAGAACCACAAAATGAGCAAGAATTTTCTTGGTGCCCTTCACCTATTCGGAATCAATAGAAAATTCTGCACAAGAATGAATACTGTTCTCATCAAGAACTAAAACTTCCCCTACAGTACTACTGGATCTCCGAATGAATAATATTCGTCTTCTGAACTTGAAGAAAGGTTAATCCAGTGTAAAGGGACAAGAAGAGGATATTCTTGTGTCAAACAATTATTTGCGCTCAACCTATGAACCACTCACATAATTTAAAGCCGTCAATTTCGACAAGATAAAATAGTATATTGCGCAACAAGGGGCGAAAGGCAACGATTCCACGAGCGTGAGTTAGCTGCCCGAGCGAAGCGAGGGCAGATACACACGATTGAGATCGTTGCTTCGCCCCGAGTTGCGCATACTATTTTTCATCATACAGATGATCGAAAATTCGTTCGGAGCTGCCTGTGAAGCGAGTCGAGAATCGAGTTTTCTACCAGAGGGAAGAAAGTCACAGATCAATGTACACAGAACGACGCCATTTGCATTGATCTGTCACTTTCATCCCTAGGACCGAAAACTCGATTTTCGACCCGCTCCACAGGCATCGAAAGTCGAATTTTCTATTGAGGTATTGAGGTTTCACTGATCCAACTGATTAGACGGGCAGCGGTACAGAAGCTGAATTACTTGAAATAATGTCTAAAACAGGAAATTCCAATAGATAGAATTTATCTACGTGACCGTTAGAAGCAAGAATGTTTATATTGTTGAAAAAATCAAGGCGGAAACCACTTGTCACGAGTCAAGTTGGCGGCATCTTGCTTTTGTTGGTGTATTTTCCTCCATTTCCGATGTGCGATGATGGATCCTCATTTCATGAGACTCCTCGTTAATTTTGTGCTTATTTAGAGCGTAAACAACGTGGCGATGTGCCCAAAGTGTTGAAGTAGCTGTATCAGTCTCCAGTCTTGAACCCTATCTTTATGTGGCTCTTGGTAGTTCAAGAGAAAGAGAGAGAGAGAGAGAGAGAGAGAGAGAGAGAGAGAGAGAGAGAGAGAGAGAGTATAAACAAATATACCGGATACTGAAGAAAAGGAAGCTGCAGAAAAGGAGAGAGAATAAGAAATGCTTCAGGCTGCAGCAGGCCACAAACGGTATTTTATTTTTGATTTAGTCTTCGCAGTTGAATTAATTTTCTTGAAGGCAGTTGTTTGCTGGAGGGTCTACATGCTCTACTTTGAAATTAAACATTATTGGATAGATGGAACCTACTTTAGTTTCCTCTATTTCAGAAGGGGTTAATTCGGTGGGCCATCCGGTTACCAAGTTCACTTTTGCCCGTCGTTTAATGTTGCTTTTTATTACATACATTCCGGCCAGAATATTATAATTCTCTACTATTGCAAAGGCCTCACCACTGAATGTTGATAACACGATACGTTCTTGGTTTGGAATGGATTTAAACGTTCTCTTCATTCTGATTTTTATTCGTAAATCGTTAGGGAAAGTATATCTTCGGAGTATGAATATCCGGTGCGGAAACTTGTTTGAAGTCAGCCGAGTGAATTGAAGAAGTTCAAGTCCACATCGGAGTCCAATGGGGGAAGGAATCCTTAAAGAAGGATCAATTGAAGTAGCTGAAGGAGGCTGCCTGGAAGTCGGTGCCCTAGACCTGTCTCGGGATACAGGTACATTATGAAGAACTTTAGAAGAAGTAGAAGCAGGTTTGCCATTAGGTTCTACAGGAATAGGGTTGCTGTGAGGTAAACCCTTAAACTGCGAATTCGACTCTGTAAAAAAAAAGTTCACATTTTTTCCTATCAAACATGATGAATGGGATGTTATAGATAGATTTAGATTAGATTTATCACTCCATGTATACCCTTTTTGGGTTTTTACATATCTATATTCCCCCCTCTCACAGGAGATCGACACACATTAAACCCTTCAACTCAAATCTCTTTCCGAAATCCCCAATAACCCCAACTCTCATAAAAAGCCTCCAAGCAATGCCTAACGTACTCAATCCTGTGGGATTTCTAATCTTTGAAACCCCTTCCGTCTGCAGCCGGATTTTTAATTTCAAACGCTCGCATTCACCTTAACATTTGATCAGAGGAGAGGAAAACTGCAAAAAACCAAAACTCCTGAGCGCAGTCGATTATCGACAGACGAGTTCAGATGTAGGC
>WSXT02073941.1:0-26631 GCA_011762715.2 Neuroterus valhalla
GATGATTAATTGTTCATATTCTGGCCACAAGCACAATCATCGACTATTACTTTAAGCGATAGGAGAGTATACCACCAAACGCTGTTTATTCTTCTTAGGATGAAAGTGAGTAGTTCAGAATTTTTAGTTCTGTTCTGCATTGCAAGAAGACAATTGTTTATTTTTATAATTCTCTTTAATAATTCATATTATATTCAGAATTTCTACGATTTGAATAAAAAATATTCAAATTTCGTAATTTTCCAGTTGGGAATGTACAATTTAGGAAGTTTTCCAATTTAAGATTGTTCAGTATTGAATCACTTTTTGCAGCTTAGTTTTGATTACTTTAAATATGCAAAATTTAAGCTTTAAAAGCTTGAAGTTTTTTATTTTAATGAACGGAAATTCTTCTGTTGCATCTTAGCGGTCTAGTCCCTGAATAGTATTTACAGTGGATTAGCGCAATTTATGTATATCTAGGTTGATATTTACATTCTTTTTTTTCATTATTTTGATGAGGTGGAAACTGTAAAGAGAAGAGGAGGCGACAATGTAATAGTCAGGGAGCCCAGTGCACTTTTCAATAGGTCATCTTAGAAAGGCTGGTTTTAATATATATGATAGATTTTATCTTAGTAGTAAGCAAGATGACCTTCAGCTGGTTCGGTAGCGCTGGATATGTCAGGAGCAACGGGCCCTTCATGTTAGATTTTTTTGAAAATTTGGTGATTTTAGCAAAGCTGAAATTAACAGATATAGTCAATTGGACAGTATACATTGTAGAAACAACATTCAGCTGACATTTAACTGCTGGATTCATTATTTTAAATTGACACTTGTATAAAAAATGATACAAATATATTTTCGCCGAAGATATTTGTAAATATTTCAAAGTGTTTTCCAATAAATAATCATATCTCTCGTGGTCTCACTACGTTTAACTATACTGTCGAGTGGGAGATTTGACACCGAGGATGGGCGTAGGCATTCGATGCTTTCGAATGTCTACATCTAAACTCGCCCGTCGATAATCGACTGCGCTCAAGAGTTTTGTTTTTCTGCAGTTTTCCTCTCTTCTGACCAAATTTTCAGGCGAATGCAAGCGATTTGAATAAAAAATCTGGCTGCAGACGGTAGGGGTTTCAGAGATTAAAAATCACACAGGATTAGGTTCGTCGGGCATTGTTTCGAGGCTTATTATGAGAGTTGGGGTTATTGTGGATTACGGGAAGGGATTTGAGTAGAAGGATTCAATGTCTAACGATCTCCTGTGGGAGGGGGGAATATAGATATGTAAAAACCCGAAAAGGGCATACATGGAGTGGAAAATCTAACTAACTACAATAACTGTCCCTACTAAAAATTAAAATTTTTAAAATTCCTACTTATTTAATTTACACAAAAAAATGATTGTTTAAATATCGCTTTTTTTTAAGTCGACTGTTCTGCTTCTTCTTCAACTTTTACCTGCTAATGGTTGATTCAACCACGGCGTCGGCTTCAAAAAAAGCGAGATTTAAACAATCATTTTCTTTGTGTAAACTAAATAAGTAGGCAATTTAAAAATAATAATTTGTAGTAGGGACCGTCATTAACAAATGTATTATTTTTTAATTTTTAGTTACTATTTTTAAATCATTTTTTATTTCTCTTTTTTTGGAGTCGGTCTTTTTTTCTCAAAATTCATTATCTTCATTTTCTACTTCTTAGTTACTTTTGTTTAAATCATTTTCGATTTCTATTTTTCTGCAGTCCGTCTTTTTTTAAAAAAAATTTTTTTTACTACATATAACAACGCTGTATGACTGATAAGACATGATTATTTATTGAAAAACACTTTAAAATATTTACAAATGTCTTCGGCGAAAATATAGTTGTATCATTTTTTATACAAGTGTCAATTGAAAATAATGAATGGCCATTGAAATTAAAAAGCGCCATTCATAAATTTTTAGCGTGATTGTTGAATGATATCGTCGAAAGTTTATTTTATGATTTATTTCAATATTATTCCAATGGGCAAGAAAACATTTTTGCGTGTAGAGTGCCGTATAACCACGTATGTACGGGCGCTGATATAATTGTCTTTCGGGTCAGCTGAAAAGTTTATCCAGCAGTTAAATGTCAGCTGAATGTTGTTTCTACAATGTATACTGTCCAATTGACTACATCTGTTAATTCCAGCTTTGCTAAAATCACCAAATTTTCAAAAAAATCTAACATGAAGGGCCCGTTGCCCCTGACATATCCAGCGCTACCGAACCAGCTGAAGGTCATCTTGCTTACTACTAAGATAAAATCTATCAAATATATTAAAACCAGCCTTGCTAAGATGACCAATGCAAAATGCAGCGGGCTCCCTGACTATAACGGAAGCTGCGAGATTAGCGCTGAGGCTAGTCATGACGGACGAATTATGCCAGCAATATTCTTGGACTGGGAGATCCTTGCATACAGGAAGTAAGGTGGCATTTAGAAACACAACGACTTATGTAGCTTAAATTGATAAAAGTATGTAAGTAGTATAGAATTTCTAAAGCCCTTAGTTGTGAGTTCAAATAATTTGTCATTTAACGAATAATCTGGAACGTAAGAATCTGCGAAATCCATTTTAAACGCGAGAAACTCGTGTCTATCCTCCTGACAGTGCGCAGAAGGTGGTACGAGAAGTCTGTGAATTTGAAACTCGATTTGACAGCCACAAAAATTTTAGTCAGACGCGTAAGAGCCGGATTATGATTAAGCGAGCCAAAGTCTTAACGACATCGTTACGACGTCTTTAGGACACTGACTTGCACAGTATTCACTGGAAGTGCAATTTTTATTAAAATATCAGTTAATACTTAGTCATTAGGTATTATTGAAGGCTGTTTAACTTTTGAAAGAATTTCGATAGCCTACAAATTAATTTCCGCTAGGATTTCGAAATAAATCGCAATTTATGAAGCCCTGAGTTGTGAGTTTATATGATTTGTCATTGAGCGTATAATCTGGAACATGAGAATCTGCGAAATTCATTTTAAACGCGAGAAACTCGTTTCTATCCTCCTGACAGTGCGCAGAAGGCAGTACGAGAAGTCTGTGAATTTGAAACTCGATTTGACAGCCACACAAATTTTAGTCAGACGCGTTAAAGTCGAATTACGATTTAGCGGGCCAAAGTCTTTACGACATCGTTACGACGTCTTTACGACATTGACTCGCACAGTATTCCCCGGTAGTGCACTGATTATTGAAATATCAGTTAATACTTAATTAATAGGTGCTATTGAAAACTCTCTCACTTCTGAACGTATTTCGATAACAAAAAAATTAATTGCCAGTAATATTTTTTATTAAATTGCAATTTATAATGCCTTTGGCTGTCAGTTCGTATGAT
The DNA here is from genome assembly GCA_011762715.2 of Neuroterus valhalla. Taxonomy (NCBI): domain Eukaryota; kingdom Metazoa; phylum Arthropoda; class Insecta; order Hymenoptera; family Cynipidae; genus Neuroterus; species Neuroterus valhalla. The sequence goes on from WSXT02073941.1 coordinate 3,362, forward strand.
TGGGGATTTAACGGATAATTTGGAATGTAACAATCTGTGAAAATTATTTTCAAACGTGACAAAATCGTTCCCTTCGAAAAAAAAGATAGGATCCGTTTGCGAACGATTGGAAAAAATTGCAATCATTTCCAATTGTGTTTCTGAATTGGATCGTACCGATTCGTAACGATTGATGCCGGCTATCGTGGTCTATTGTTCTTAATCTGGACTCGAGATGAAGCAAGTGTGCCATTATGTTGGTGGCAGCACACTGATCTCGCAGGAATAATTTGAAAACGATTATTTACTTCTTACATTCTCTTTCTTTATGATTGAGGGTATTAAATTCATGCGAATTTGGATCTATCCACTCTTCATCAATTCTCGATATTCTGAGACCACAAGGGGAACCTTCACCCTTCGGAATGTCGTTTGGATTAACCTCAAAATCGTTAAGTTATATATATCCAAAAATTTCATATCTTGGTTTCAAAAATTGAAGAAAAATCTCTAGTTACACAAGAATTATTCAAAATAGAACCGCTTCTAAGGTAAAAGTTTCAAATTTAAAAATTAGCAATACCTTGAATTTAATAACACTGCGAAGGAAGTATTGCAAAATTGTTACTTTTCAATTGTACTTAAAATATAATTGTCGGACATTATTTTTGCAATGAAGATACTTTCGCTCAAAAAAAAATTTAAAGACTAGTGAATATGTATCACTCGATTTGATTATATTTTAGATTGTGCGATTTAAATTGAATTTTAGATTGTAGAAATAGAGGTTTTCGCTATTTTATCATGCATTTAAATGTGACATCTTTCTACAGTTTTGCTGCCTAATTCTTATACTTAAGAATCAAAATTTGATAGAAACAATAGGCCAGTCAGCAAAAGGATATTGTCATTCTGAAGACGTACTATATAGACATCCTTAGGAATCTACATATATCAGTGCAGTTGATGTCTTAAAAACATCTCATGTCCAAAATATCTCTTTATAAGAGCTGAGAAGTTTCTGGAAATTAATTTTCTCAGGATGATGATGTCTTTTTTCCCAATGGAACGATTTGCGATTCCTGAGAGTAAAACGCCCATTTGTCATGCTTTTCTTTATAGCCAAGATGAAAAATGTATTCTGACACGATTCTGCCGCGATCTTACCAAAATTATTAAGATGCCAGTACATTACAAGCAATTACAATTTTTTAATTTGAAATCTTTAAAAATGTATCTTCAGGTTAGCAATCTGACATAATTAAGACGTCTTTCGAACGTTCTGCTCAGTACGTCATTACAGACATCGTTACAATCGAAAAACGACAGACATAGACAGCGAAAAGATGTCTAAAAGAGTTGTTTTGATTGACTTTAAGATCAACCGACTGACCTTTTAAATACAGTTTCCGATTATCCTTTTAAAGTCACTTTGTTGTCTTTGCGGCAGCAAAAAATTTGCGACATAGTTGCGTTTTCTTGAATATGTCCTTTAGTTATCTTTTTCGAATGTCTTCACTACGTCCGAAGAACAATATCATAAGGACATCTTTCAGACTGGTGTGCCCATTGGGCAGTTTCGCCCTGGGCCCCGAAAGCTCTTAGTCCGTTTCTGAAAATGTTATAAATGTAAATCAATTTGAAAAAAATTCAATTTCGACAAACTTTCATTCGAGTGTATCCAATTTGAATTCGGAAGACATTGAACGCTCATTTTAGAAATTCTAATCCATATTATTGATTTTCGAACGTTTTTGAATTGAAACGTATTTCACTTTAGATCCTTCCACTTTCTTGAAGTCGTCCCTTTCTTGAATTTTAATTTGAAATCATATAATTTTGGGAACTTCCGATTCAAACCTATTCAGTTTTTAATTGGATGAATACTAGCAAACTTCGAAAATGAAATTATTTAATTTCAAGCGCCTATAATAGTATGAGAGAGAGAGAGAGAGAGAGAGAGAGAGAGAGAGAGAGAGGGAGGGAGAGCGAGAGAGAGAGAGAAGGGGGGGATGGAGAAAGTCAAATGTCCACGTTTTGAGAATTCTGAACCCCAAAACAAACGTTTTTAATAATGTATCTGTCTGTTTGTATGTATTATGTCTGTCTGGCAGCACGATATAACTTACAAAAAAAATGTATCTAATGAAGTTATCCGAATGAACTTTTTTCTTGAAAAAAAAATGGTCAGAGTTATAGCATTTTTAAGATTCGAAAACACGAACGAAAATTATATTTTTAGGCCAAATAACGCGTAATGAAAAAAAATGATTATAATAGGTATTAGTATAATTATTATAATAAATTTATATAATAGTGAATTTTTGGACAAACGACACGAGCTAAGGGAAGAACAAACTGACAAAAGTTCTTTACAATCAATAGATCTTCAAATGAGGTTATAGGTCATAGAGAATGTTTTTCCCGAGAAAATACGTTATCAATTATGAAAATTATAATATTTTCAATAATTGTTTAGGAAGTAATAAAATGTTCATTTTTCGAATGCTCCGAAAAAAATTTAAACCATTATATTATGTAGCATCAAAGGCGCTTGCAGGGTTTTAATTTTACAATGCTAGATATGAATATACTATATATTGTATTTATCACCGCAGAGTCAATCGCAGAAATCGGGAAGCAGTTGGAGAGTAGACCAAGATTTGTACCCACAAATTTACTGCAAAGTGCATCTGAGAATTTAGCGAGTGAAAATCTAAATCCCGATTATAATAGGAAAGATTTAGAGACAAAAGCAAAAGAAGTAGAGGTAAATAATGTTCTCTTAAATTCTTGATTCAGTATATAAGGTATAGAAAACTATGCATTTTGTTAAAGAATATATTTCAAGAAATTGAAATAAAGTTCGGAATGTAGTTTTTGTTTACTTATTTTTAAGTCTTATCTTTCATGTTGTATATCTATCATTCTCACAGATTCGTAGGGCTAAGAAGGATCTTCTAGCGCAAAAGCTAACGACTAAAGAAAAATGCAAAGCTGTAAGCAAAAACAATTTTATCGGAAATGCAATACCTATATACATGATTTGAAATTTTCTACCTCTATTCAATCTCTCTATATTTTGATATACAAAAAACTTTCCTTACAGAATGCTCTCACTGTCTCACGAAATGAGATGACTGAATCAACGTCAAATACTGCGGGTAAAAGTAGCAAAGAAAAAAGGTATAATTTTTTACATATTCTGCCATGAGACATAAATGCAGTTGCGAAATTCAAATATCGAAAAATGTGCATTGAATCTTATTTAATGATAAGTCACTATATTAGTCTTTCCTCGCAGACTGCCCTTTCTAATAAAGATGATAAGTATACTTTGTTATTTCAACTCCAAATATATCTTTTTTTTGCAGAATGGTTTGGATCTAATACTACAATCAAAAACAACTCGTTCAAGCTCAGATATCGCGGATACAAGTAGGGAGGAAGAAAGGTTATAATTCCAAAATATTACATCTATATGATAAATATATAGGAACACATCAAATATCAAGACTTAAATCTAATTCTATTGAAACGCCAAAAATTATATTCTACAGAGATATTCTAAAGTTTCATCGCATGTGAAGGAAAAATCTAACATTCAAGAAAAAGACCTACAAGAAAATGAAGAAATCCATCAGGTTCATAACAAACCGTCAGTGGTTTCTTCCGTACTGATTACAGGACCTAAAAGTTTCCAGGATAATAAGGAATATAAAGGAAAGGTAAAGAAAAAATAATTTCTATGTAATTTAGGGAAGAGTTATTATAAATGTTTTATAAATGTAGATTTTAGCGCTTTATCTTGCTACCCTTGAATTACAATTATTTGAACCTATGTTTCTTTCAGCACAATTATGATGATAACGAATCTGAAGAGGGAAAATGATTAATAATCGAATATGTTTGACGGATACGAGACTTGGAGATACATAATGAGTCCTTAGAGGAGCTGGTTTTGCGAATGCAAGAAAAAGACGTAAGTTTCGTCAAATAAGTGTATTTGAGAAAAGGCCGGCTTTAGTGAAATAGCACCCCTGTAGGATTATACTCTCTCATTCCCTCTCGATTTGATTAAAAACTGAAATTTTATTGTTTATATAATGAAATTAAACAAAGAAATGATTCATTCATTAAACTCAAATAAACTGCTTTCCGTTAATTTTCGCCTATTTGGAATGCACTCCATTAAATAAACCTAATTTTCCCGCATACTGCCCGCCTCGACTCCATATTGTATACCCACAACCAGTGAAGTGAAACCAGTGGTGCCAGGTCTGCAAATTATTCTAAAGATCTGAAGAAATTCTATCAATAAATTTCTCAGAATTTCGCAGGATCTTCAGATTTGCTGATTTTTTCATTTTATTTCACTCCCGTCTTATGAAATAAAGTGTAAAAATGACCATAGTTTCAAATCCAAATTTTCAACTTTTGCATAAAATTTAAGAATTCGCAGTTAATAGAAATCTGTAGAGTGGCATCTGAAATATAAAATTAGTTAATTAAATATTTCAATCAATTTTCATGAGAAAATCGGATTACCAATTTTCAAAGTTTCTGGTTCTAAGATTTAAAACTGTGTTTGGGGCTGTCCATATATAACGTCATCACATTTTTGCCTATTTTAGATACCCTCCCTCCCCCCTACGTCATCAACCTTCATCAATAGGTGCCTATGTAATCACACTACCGCAATCACTTTTCTCATTTTTCCCCTTGAACGCGTAGATACTTTATTATATAGAAACTAGTACGAAAATCCAACTTTTTGTGCTTGAAAATCAAAATTCTGTTGAAAATTAATCTTTTCTAGTTTGATTTTTTTTTACTTTGTTTTTTTCTTGGTTAAAGACTAATTTTTCTATTGAAAGCTAAATGATTTGATTTAAGGTTCATACTTATTGATCTTTTTTGTTGAAAATCCAACAGTTTGGTCAAGAAGTTATAAAATTTCCATGAATTCAGTTTGAAATTAATTTTTCCACTGAAATTTGGAATATTCTCTTTTTTTATAACAAATTAATCTTATTTAGTTATATTCAACTGTTCCGTAGATCATTCAAATTCTTGGCTAAAAAATTCAACAATTTACTTGAAATTTAGTTTCTTTCTTAGGGAAAGAACTTTTTTAGTTTCTTGTTTTAAAATTGATCTCTCTTGGAGAATTTCACCAGTTTAATGGGAATTCGTTTTGTTTTGATTGACATTTTGTAAAACTGATAATTCTATTACTCCAATTTAGAGTTAGAAATTCATTCTTTTTTAAATATGAATTTTCTGAACTTAAAATTAAATTTTTGGTTTTGGTCGAAAATTGAACCATTTTTGTGACATTCCGAAAATTGTCTCTGCTCACCCTATTTGCGACGGCTATCGGAAACTGAAAAAATTCATAAAACAAACTAATTTTTTTGGTCAGTATTAAAGAAAGAAGAAAGCAGTCAGGGAATTCCATCTTTCGGTCAAGATGTCGGGGAATTTCGAAATCCGTTTTCGCCTTTACGGACATTCTACTTGTTTGGAAGTTGAATAATTCCGTGGAAATTAAGCTTTTTACGCTAAAGATCAATTATGATAGAAAAAAATTTATCACTTTGGTTGAAGATTAAACTATTTTATTACTTATCCATTCATCAATTCATTTTGTATCTAAGATACCACTGTACTGATGTTGAATGTTTTCGAGTTTATTTCGATCGCGCACGTCAATACAGAAGTGCAAGAGAGAAAAAATTTGAAAATCATGTCTCATATTCCTCTTTGGGATTCATTTAAGATTTTCTCCGAAGAATATAGATCAAAATCAATTAGAACCTCTCAGCTCTAGGCTTTTTAAAATCAAATTTGTACGGTTTGCCCCACTAAGCGCCCCTTCTAGGCTATAGCCTACATAAGCCAATTGGTTAAGCCGGCACTGATTCGAGGTTTGTAAATATGACTGATACCTAACGATACCATTTTTTTTCTGAAGAATAGAGAGGATGCAGGTAAGATTTTTAGTGGAAATGTAGACAGACTTTTGAGAGAGTATCGCCGAAGAATCATTGAATTGGAGATGGATAATAGATCCTATAAAAAGGCAAATTTCAAAATGCAAGCAGAGGTTGTGGACTGCTTTAAACAAGTTCATTGTAAGTTATGGATGAATATGCATGAGGTAGAACATGTTTCTGAATTTCATTCGAGCTGTGCTTCTGAAACCTGCATCTCCATTTTCGATAGAATCTAATTAATGTATTTTTTTTACAGATCCTCGCTGGACACGGAGTACGGATCGATAGGGATGCATACGATAGCATCCATTTTCAGCGGAAAGTAAGCCCTCAAAAATTTATTGAGGGTATTGCTACTGCTATATTTTCTCCTGAGCTTCTGAGAAATTGTACTGTCAAAGGCTTCAAGAGCAAAAAAGGAGGACTTCCTTCCACAGGTCTCAAAGCCCTGAACGGTAAATATTATGTTTCATTATATATTATGAACATATTTAATTTTACTAACCCTGAAAGGGATTTTGCTAGATGGTATAATAAAAAAATATATTTTTTCAGATTTCTCTAAATCTTGGATGAAAACAGTGAAAAAAATGGGAAACTCTGTAGTTCAGAAGGAACTCAACAATATAACTAATTACCTGAATCTTAAATTTCGGATCTTATTCGTCCAACATCCCAAAAAAGGAAGAGAATTCAAAAAAAGGATAAGGAACATGTTAAAAAACAGAAAAAAAATCAATGGAATTGGTAGCGAGCAGTGATTCCGATGATTTATTGCCAGAAAAAACCGAAGATGCCTGTATTGAAACGCCGAAAACGGATTAGAATGGGATTGCTGGTAAAAGCGAAAATGAATCAGTGATTTATGATTACATTGAAGATGACATCGAAAAAGGATCACTTGATGGAAGTGACGACGAGGGAGATTCTAATTGAACTTCGAAAATGTTTATTACTGTGTTCGATACTCGTATTTTATACTCAAACATACGTTTCTTTATCCAAAGATGTTCATGATTCGTTGAAAATGCATTAAAAGTTTATTTAAAAATGTTGAATGTTATATCCTCTTAAGTTTGCATGCTACTGGTTAGAATAAGAATATATGTTATTTCAAAAAGAAACAAATTCGGACTAGCCTGGATAAAGTTACGGCTTCTTGCGTTTACAAATGTTCATAAAAAGGCAGATAGAATTGAGATGGCCTGATCAGAACTTTATACTCCGCAGCGTTTCGAAAAAATCTTGAAAACAGAACATAGAAATTTCTGACTTAACCGGATGAGATCCGAATCATTCGCATCCGCCAGACCGTACAGAACGCGGACATCACCGGATGCAACCCGGATTGATCGCTTCCGCTAGACCGTACGAAACGCGGACATCACCGGATGCCATCCGGATTGATCGCATCTGCTAAACCGTGCAGAACGCGGACATTAGCGGATAGAATCCGGATTGATCGCATCCGCTAAACCGTGCAGAATGCGGACATTAGCGGATAGAACCCGGATTGATCGCATTCGTCGAACCGCACAAGACACGGACATGAACGGACACAATTCGGATTGGTGGATTCCGTCAAGCCGTACGAAATACGGATACGGCCAGATACCATTCGGATTGGTTGATTCCGTCAGACCGTATAAAATCCGGAAACTATCAGATCTAATCCAGATTCATCGGATCCGTCAGACCCTACAACTTTCGGATTCTCCCGGACAGAATTCCGGTGACAAAAACCTACCTCAAAATGGACACTTTCGGACGATTTTCCGAATCTGGAATTTATCCGAAATTTGTTAGGAATTTTTAGCAGGGCTAAGAACAGTCTAAATTCGGGGGTGTAACAGAGGCTGTAACGAAAGAATGTACCCCCTCCACCACTCCGGTTAATGAGGGTCGCGGGAGGCAGTGCATAAGCACTGCACTCGAGTTCCGTTTGTTCACTCAACGTATGTTAATCATATCTCTATATACAGCAAATAAAGTACCTCAATCCGTCACGGCGAATTGACATTCTGTAAATAAATCGTACTTTTATTCGGACCCGTTACAATCGTTTTGTAATGAACAAAACTAACTGATAACGATTTTTTAACTAAACTGACCAATTCACACGCATAACACAGTAATAGTCCTTTTATTATACTCAGACTGTATAAACATTAATGGATGTGTTTAAATGCCCACAATTAGTTTGTTTAACGAATTTCAGACTTCTTTTACAGTATGTGAATCGGAACTCAACCTTTTACTCAGAGCTAATTTTATCACCGAATGTAGTACATTTCCAGATCCAGATCCTGTGCCCATGCAAAACTTTCCATATCCCATTCATATTTATATGGTAATTTGTTATTTATTTCAACTTATCACATATTGTTCACTTAAATAATGGTCATCTTCCCGCACACTTTGACGGATACTGTTAGAGTTAGAGATAATATAGGAGATTCATAGAAGATGTTGTTTTTTTCGACCAGGGTAAATAATTTGAGGTAAAAATGGAATTTTGTGGACTACTGATCACTGGACTACTTCTGACCAGTAGTCCACAAAATTCCATCTTTACCTCAAGTAATATAGAAGAGTTCACGTTTCGGACGGATTTTTTTTTAATCGTGACAACGCTTTTTAAACAATAAAAGATTCAATTTGCTTGCCAAACTATGCGAGATGTAAATATCAGTGGTGAGTAATGTAATGAGAATGTGTTCCTTAAGGCCATCAGAGCCTTAAGTAAACTTAATATAAGAAAAATGTCAACTAAAAATGAAAAAAAATTCAATATTCTTCATTGAAGTAGAGATTTTCAGCAGTTTTTCGATATTTGCAACTCTGTGTATGCATTACAATGTAAACTGAATCAAGCACGTATGGAGCCGAGCACGTAGTGCGAGGTGAATACATTATCGAGCGCGAGATGTGAATGACACGCGCCGTAGGCGCGCTCAAGCTTGCGAGCAAAGAGCGCCCCACGGGTAGCGCGCCATGAGAATGTACCCGCACAGCGGGGAGATTTTTTGTTCTTAGAATTTTATGGGAAATAAAATTTCAAATATTCCGGAACACAAGAAGAATTCAATACGTAAAATTGTCTTCAAAAAAATTCAAATTTGTTATTTGGATATTTCAAATAAATTCTCAGAATAAAAAAATAGGTCTGATTTGAAATGCGAAATAATCGAATTTTAAGAACTATCTTCATTCATATTATTATTCTGTTTTGTACCCGCCAAAAAGCGGTTTATGTACCAGAATTTTCAAACTAGTTTGAAATCAAAACCAGACGAGGTTCCATAAAAAAGTAGACCGGACGTGTAAAGTTCCATCATAAAAGGGTATTCTGAAGGTTTGATATTTTCCCTTTCTCATCTTGGGAGATATTCAAAGGAGAAACAGGAAGATTCAACCAAGGCGACAATTTTTACAAGCTCTTAGTACTTATATTATTACTCAAATAAGAATATATCATTACTACATGCAACTTAGATTTATAAGTGATAATATATCTTTAGTTTGATTCAAATTATTTCCTCAGTGCATGCTAATATTCAAAACTCATCTTTACAGAAGGAATTAAATATCTTTTGCTTATAAATAGTGAAATTCCACTCAGAAAATATCCTGGAACATCATACTCTAATATCAAATTTTTCCGAAATCACGTCGCAACGTCGTCTAGATGATCTATTCTGGCATAATCCTTTATATAATTTATAGTAGATTATTGAGAATATTAATTTACTTTGTGGGAAGACGTAACTATTTTCATAACTGTTTTTGTTCAAAAACTAACGATAACATTCATTATTCAGTTACTTTAATTGTTACAGGTTACCACTTCTCGTAGAAGAAAGTGGAGAGGAAAGTACACTCATTAATTTATAATTAAAGGATATAACATAGTGACTTCCAAATAAAATCAATTCACCGATTAATAGTGAATCTCATTACACAATATTTCAATATGAAATTCATGTCCTTGATTCAAATGCTGAAAATCAGCTTTCCTTATCTCTCAAATTTCTTTCAAATCAGTATGAAATTACTTCGAGTTATGTTCAATATTAGGCTTTCAATTGCAGTGCGATTTCCCTTATCAACTTTCATAGTTGTAAAATTCAGAAATCTGAAAAACTAAGAAAATTCATATTCAAAGCCTTCGAAATGAGAATAATTATTGAAAAATTAACCAGCATGCGATAATCATCCAACATTTGCGGAATAAAAATAAAATTGAAAATGACAGGTTATAATTTAAATGTTTAAAAGTGGTACAAAACATTTTTGAACCAAAATTGTCCTCTGTTCTTTGCATTCAAGGAGCTGTTCGGTTGAGTAATAAAACAGTCTCTTTCCAAACCAAATTCTAAATGTCTGTCTTTTACTGTACAACGATCGATTTACGCCCTCTTAGACCTTCTTCAAGTATTGTTATTTCAGTGTCCTTTTAGGTAAACTTTTAGATTCCTCACCATAAATGTAAATGAAATGAAATAAGTATATTGCGTATTGAGGGTTCAAAGGCAAAGATTTCACGAGTGTGAAGTGTTATACATTCGAATTTCAGCACTCACAGTACACAATAAATACACCGATTAACCCAGAGAAATGTATTTTTAATGATGAAAATCAAACTTTACAGCCGCTCTTTTTCATACGTTCTCGCTCATCCGCTCAGTCATCAATCCTCCTTTTCTTCTCTCCATTCCATTTCCAGTTCACATATTTAATATTCATTTTACCAGCATTCCTTCGAATTCAACTTCCGATTTCCAATTACACTTCATAGAAATAGAATACTTAAAGAACACATTATACTTAATATTAAGGTTTCTAACAGAAGTTAGCTGCCCGAATGAAGTGAGGACTGATATCACACGAGCGAAATCTTTCCCTCGACCCGCGTCATGCATACAATTTTTCATCATGCCGATAAATTCGTGTGCACCGTAATCCTAGACGAGATGTTCAAATTTCATGGCTATCCTCTAATTCTTTTAGGGCTGCTCGTTTTATCCCGAGCGATGTTCAATTTTGAGCTGCTCATGCCGATCCTCGGTAGGCAAGAGTCTTATGTACGTTGCGAGGACTAAAGTGAAAAATATTTAAGTATGGTAATTAAGAACTTGGTAATTTTGAAATATAATATTTGGAATCTACGAAATACGGCGATAAGATCAACATATTATTTCCTTTAAAATGTTGAAAATCAAAGATAAAATCAATAATTTGACGCAGTAATTTAGTGCATGAAGTAATCCATACACTCTTTTCATACTCCGCCGCATAGCAGTCGGACGCGTTACACTTTGCTCCTGAATTTTAATTAAATATTTGCTATTTTAACCAATTTTCATAGTTTTGAAATGTTTTTAAACAATTGTCAGTGCCTAGTCTTCCGGTTGAGTGTACTTTCCGGGCTCTAGCTGCAGTTTTTGAATCTGATTTGATTAATAACAACGCTCGCTTCGTACTTTCTAACGTCAACGCAACGAAATTCGACTTACCTGCTGTCATCATCCCTCGAAGAGGCCGCCTTGAGAGTAAACGAATCCATCCATTTATCCTGGAAAATATTAGACTTCGAAAATGGCATCGGAATTTCCAGTTTCCCAATTTGATCAGCTTTTACAAAAATTTAGCGGACTGCAGTCCTTGATTTCGTCCCTGCATAATAAGGTCGACCAGCTTATATTTGAGAACACAGAACCAAAGCTGAGCAGGAAAAGTTGAAGAGTACCATAAAAAAACAGGGCGACAGAATCTAAATTTTGGACAGGACCCTAAGAAAAAATAACCTTATCCTGTTTGGTATTATCTAAGAGGACAACGAAGACATCTCTCAGGCAGTCCGGTAAATTTTCAAACCCCATCTAAACATGGGAATGCGCCTCGAGCAACTCGAATCAGTCAAACTCAATTTCTGAGGACTACACCAAAAAAGTATAGGTAGAAAGAAAAAGCCTGCTCCCATTTCTGAAGAGGGCCCGGGAAAATCGTTTGAAGGCTTCACTAAACAACAACTGGATGTTTTTCGATGATGAAAGATTTTGAATCAACAAAATTTCGGAGCTGGAATTGTTAGTACGTGCAGCTGAAGATGGCAGAAGAAAGGTAGCACAAAACCAATCCAAAACAACACGTGGTAACGCCAATCCCAGAACTCCTAAGCGAAAGGTCTCCGAATCGTCAACACCATCAGGATCCAACGGCTCTATAGATAATTTTTTACAAATCGAGCCAGGCAAACAGCAGACTCCAGGATGGTGACAAAAAAAGAAGCCGTCAGGGAACTAGACAACGCAAGTTACTTGTTTTGGAACTGCCATACATTTGAAAGATTTCTAAACTCTGAAATTCCGTTAGATGGTTTTAATGCAATCAAAGATAAATCTAGAGGTAGAGCAAGTGGTTGCTTTGCTTCATTTGTTAAAAAAACATTTGCTTATCGCTAAGTGATAGAAATAACAGAATATTGGATCTTTGTTAGAATGTACAACAACAATAATTTCAATTTTATCATTGGTATATGCTTCTTTAGTCCTTCCTCAGATTCAGATGTAATACTCAAGTTGTTTGCGGAATTTTTAAGTGAACTAAGTGACAAACATTATAACGTAGAGACAATTGTGTATGGAAACTTCAACTGTAGAGTGGGCTGTTTATGTCAAGGAGCTCCCGAACTATTTGCTCATTCCAACTTCTATACTCATCGGGATAGCTATGATGTCAAATTAAATAGGAGGGGTACAGGGCCGGTTAGTTTGATGGAGGAAAAAGAGTTCTTTATATTGAATGAGAGGTCGCGGAGCGACAGCCCAGCCAGATTCACCTATGTTAATTCTGGAGGTAAAAGTATAAATGATTTAATCTGGTGTGATACTGAGGCGCTGGGGCTACTTGGCGATCCAAAAGTCAATCATTCTATTGCTTCATCGGGACACATTCCAGTCTTGTTATCGTATCTTCATTATACTGATTCACTAGGATACTCATAAAATGAATGTAAAAACCCGAAATAATTTCAACACATGGAAGGTGGAATGAGAATAACCAGGCTACCTTTGTACAAAAAGTAAATGTATCGAACAGGTTCGCCGTCAATTTCGCTAACTTAGATAGTGATAACCTTAACACAAATATCATAGAAGCCATAATGGATTGTGCGGAAAAATCGGATATGCACAGAGAAATAAAATTCTCAAACCATAGGCAACCCAAGCGCGATAAACCCTGGTTCGACCTAGATTGCCGGCAGGCCAAAAGATTCTTATCCGATTCCTTGAAAAGAGCCAGCACTGCTGCTTTCTCTGATTAAACAAATACGTCCTGTATTGTAACCAAAAAGAGTTACCAAGCCCTGATCTCGGATAAAAAATCTAAATTCGAAAATGAAATCCTTGCCGACAAAGACTGGGAAAATTTCTATCATCTAACACTTCCTCTAAGACGTTTGTCCCCAACTTGTTTCACAGATGTTCGTCACCTTCTACTCGACGAGGATATCACATATAAAGAAACCCTTGATTCAATAAACAAATGTAAATTTAATAAAGCTGCAGGACCCGACATGATCCCTAATTGCTTCTTTGAAAACTTGACACAAAATTGGTTCCTTTACCTCGAAACTTTATTCAATTAAATATTTCATAAGGAATACATTCCAGTAGACTGGACCAAATCCGTAACACAGATGGTCCACAAGAAACACGACCCTACAAATCCCGACAATTATCGTCCAATCGCTCTTTTAAATTCGCTACTGAAAATTTTCTCTCAAATTTTGCTATTTAGGTTGGAAAAATGGGAATCCTTATGTCACACTTACTGCTATCTCACAAATTTATTAACAGAAGAAGAATAGGCATTTTTATGCCATATTTGTAGATTTTTCGCGTGCTTTCACATCTGTGAACCATCCTCTTATAAAGGCGAAGCTCTACAATCTTGGGGTAAGCTCAAAAATCTGAGGGAGTTCTACAGGAGGAAGTGCTAAGCCTAATCATGTTCAGTCTCCTTACATCCGACATTGAGATATTTTTTAGAGAAAAGGGTTTGGTCGGACTTCGAATACTTGGGAACACGGACATAATCTTGCTGATATATGCGGATGAATCAGTGATAAGGGAACGTTCAAATACTACGTTACCTGTTTTTCTTTTGTTTACATCGTTTTATCCCTTTTGGCTTAAAGGAATTTTTATTCTCGTCTTTATTTAAACAAAAGAAAAACAGGTTACGTAGTTTAAGTATGTTCCCTAAGCTCTTAGGCCTAAAATACGACGATAGTCCTCTAGAATTTGTACCGATATTTGATTACCTTGGTACTGCTTTTACAAGGGTTGGTGTATATATACAAGCTGCTTACGACGCGGTTAGCGGGGAAAATTAAGCCTCTGCTTCTGCGATTACTATTTTGATCCGTTCTAAATGTTTCTCGTAGCCATCTATGGCTTACATTCAAGATTCCCTTATCAAAAGAACATTACTATATGGGTCCCATATCTATGGTCTCAACTACCTAGAGGTCTTCGAGATTAAAAAATTTGTTCCGCCTATCCAGAAACACACCTGACTTTGTGGTCAGATTCGAACTAGGATTAACTTGCGTTTCTCATCATATAATGAAGATGGCTCTCAAGTGGGCAGCCCAGGTCTTTGAAATGGAAGACTCGCGTTATCCAAAGTTATATATGCAAAATTAAGCTAAGACTGCTTGCGCTAAGAATCCCAAATACAACAGGCTAGGTCAACTCATGAGATGTTTGGATTCAGCAGAGATTACCCTAAATTTTCTCGAACTTAACGGTGCCAGATTAAATAAAGAAATTGACGCGATTGTTGTTAGATTCCGCGAATCCACTCTCCTCCAAGATATGATCAGATTGGAAAGAAGTAATGTCAGTTTGATGTAAAGCAAACTTCTTGTAAACTACGCAGAACCTGATCATCATTTGCTTATGAGGTTGCCTTTTCAATGTAAACGCATTTTCGCACAACTTAAAACTGCTTCTCAATACATTATTAAGTTAAAATCGAAAACTGACGCGACTATAATAGACCCACAACAAATATGTAAAGTATGTAATCTCTGCGAGAAAGAGGACTTGATGCATATTCTTATAAAGTGTCCAATCTACTCCCCCATCAGAAAGTATTATTTACCAAACGTACTTGTATCATGTATTACTTTCTAGCAAGGACCTAGCATGCCTCCGTTCTTTATATAACTACGTAAACGTGATGTTAAAAACAAGAGCTTTTTCACTTTTTGAATAAATATGGCTACTCGATTTGTATTAAGGCTTCGACCAAGTAGCGGAATACATTTAAATACTAAACCAAAGTATGTTTCAATTAGAATTATTATTATTTTTCTAAGTAATGTTGGCTTTCCATTTCCATAGAATCTGTATTCTGAAAGTCATAAAATATACTATACTATACTAGAGGGGAAAGTACACTCATTAATTCATAATTAAAGAATATAGCACATTGACCTCCAAATCAAACAATTCACCGATGAATAGTAAATTGCATTACACAATATTTTAATATAAAATTCATGTCCTTAATTCAAATGCTGAAAATCAGCTTTTCTTTTCTCTCAAATTTTTTTCAAACCAGGATGAAATTTCTTCGAGTCATGTTCAATATTAGGCTTGAAATTTGCAATGCAATCTCCCTTATTGACTTTCATACTTGTAAAATTCAGAAACCTGAAAAACTTGGAAAATTAATATTCAGAGCCTTCGGAATGAGAATAATTATTGAAAAATTAACCAACATGCGATAATCATCCAACATTTGCGGAACAAAAATGAAATTGAAAATGACAGATTATAATTCAAATGTTTAAGAGTGGTACAAAACATTTTTGAACCAAATTTTTCCTCTGTTCTTTGCATTCAAGGAGCCGTTCGGTTGAGTAATAAAATGATCTCTTTTCAAACCAAATTGTAAATGTCTGTCTTTTACTGTACAACGATTTACGCCCTCTTAGACCCTCTTCAAGTAATGTTATTTCAGTGGCCTTTTAGGTATACTTTTAGATTCCTCACCATAAATGTAAATGAAATGAAATTAGTATATTGCGTATTGAGGGTTGAAAGGCGAAGATTTCACGAGTGTGAAGTTAGCTGCCCGAGTGAAGCGAGGGCTGATATCACACGAGCGAAACCTTTGCCTTGACCCGCGTCATGCACACAATTTTTCATGATGCCGATAAATTCGTGTGCACCGAAATCAAATTTAATGTGTTCAATGTGTTATGTGTTTATGTGTTCAAATCTTATGGTTATCCTCTGAATCTTTCAGGGCTGCTCATTTTATCCCGGGCGATGTTCATTTTTGAGCTGCTTATGCTGACCTTTGGTAGGCAAGAGTCTTTTGTACGTTACGAGGACTTAAGTGCAAAATACCTAAATATGTTTATTAAGAACTTGGTAATTTTGAAACATAATATTTGAAATCTACGAAATACGTCGATAAGATCAACGTATTATTTTTCTTCAAAATCTTGAAAATTGGAGATAGAGTTATCAATTGACGTAGTAATTTAGTGCATGAAGTGATCCATACACTCTATGCATACTCCGCCGCCACTGTCGGCACGCGACAGGTCCTAGGCTCGAATCCGACTAGATGACTTTTTAACGAATTTTCACGTTTCGGCACTCGCAGATTCTGAAAATCATAACATTATGTTGGTGCTGTCTGACTAGGAACAATATGTATATTAGATTACCCGAAATTTTTTTCACGTCTAAGATTTTTTTTTTCAAGGTTTCTGATAGATTACAAGGAGACATTTTCCAATTCAATAAAAATGAAAAAATTTATAAAATCTTCAAATTTAAAGAATTATAAGAAAATTTGAGAGTTTTATAAAATTTTTCAAAAGTTGTGGTAGATAATGAACAGAATGAAAAGTTTATGTTGAAGACGTTTCCAAATTTGGTTAAGATTAAGGAAGTTTCATGATGTTTAAAATTTCAAAAACTCCTGTAACATGAAAAAAAAGAATTCTTCTAACAGATTAAGGAATTGCAATTGACAATTTTAGTGGATATCGAATATGAATAGAAATAATCCTGATGACATTTTTCGACTAGATGAGAATTCTAAAATTAGATTCTTCCGAAAATTTTTCAAATTTTCCATGATCAGTATAGAAAAAAAAACATTTTATTTACATGCAGTGCAATGATTTTGCATAGCTTCTTTGAATGCTTTCACTCTTATGTCCTAAATTCACTTGAGGACAATTCTTAACTATATCTGCAATATGCGAGAGTTGAATGTCCCAGAAGTAAATCATATTAGAAACATATGAAAATATCCACTTTTTTTAATGTGTTCTTTAGAAAATGATGGATTGTTATAGATTTCATGTCAATTCGAAAAAAAGATTATATGGTACGAACCGTTAGAATATCAACCAAACTCTTATAATTACGAAAATAAGGTATTGAAATAATGTACTGCAAAATTTCCCGTGAAATTTATTACGGAGGTAATATCGAGGGAGGGAAGAAGGATCGAATGCTGAGAAAATAAGGAGAAACGCAATGGAACGGCAGAGGTTTAAAATCATCTGTTCTCTATTAAGACTCATAGAGACGACCCTCGTCGAGCCGGTGGGCGGTGGAGGTGACGGGTCCGGGTGCAGCGGCGTCGGCGTGGCGGTGAGCCTGGATAGTCGTCGGGTACCCGGTGCGGGTTCTTCCGGGAGCGAGGCGATGGAGGTGGTCGGGCACCACCAGGAGGTAGTAGATGAGCACTGAAGCACTACACTGCCAACGGGCATGGGCGAGAAAGAAACCCCAGAACGAGCGTACCTACGAACACAGCCTACGCCTACGTCAGCCTACGTCTGTGTACGAGCGAACACAGACTGATGCGGCGAGCGACGGTCCGATGCAAGAGGACTCGGGACCCCTCGGGCAGTTCCATCTCGCCTCGGTCACGACCCAGCAACCCTTTTTTCAGGGCCGTACCGAGTTACCCTCCTTCCGTAACATTTCTGTACCCCCCCCCCCCCGCAAGGGTTCGGGTTTATACCTTAAATGGCTGTTCATCCGTGATGGTTATCTTCTTCCTGAAACAAATTGAAAAGGCAACTCGTCCGCGGAGTCAATTATTCTTAAAGTTGTTTTTTTTCAGGGTCTGTTGTCCTTTAGGTATGTTCCGTTCGCTGAAATGGTTTTTCAATCCTGTTTATGGAGTCAGTTTTGTGTTAATTTGACAGTCATTCATTAGAGTCATTCTACGTAAGTTGAGGAAAGAGTTTTTTCAAGAATCATTTTATTCATTCTGTATGATTGGTGCTATTATTCCATTGCCATTTTGCCATTAATAAAATCTAAATATTATAACTTGAAGTCATTAACATTCCATTCACCTATACTTTTTCCTTCATGATTTTTAATTCATAAATCGTTGGAGAAATTTTCTTCTTAATAATAAACGTACCTTCAAATTGGTCATATAACTTTCCTGACTTATTATTTGCCTTATTAAATAATTTCGTAACTACTTCAAGTACCCTATTGCCTACTTTATATTCTATTGGTCTTCTTCCTAAATTATACCTACTTGCCTGCTTATCGTTTGCCTCATCTAATTTCTTTTGGACCTCTTCAAATTCCTAAGTTTGTCCGTCTATTTATCTACATTCTGGAATTCAATGTTTTTGTGTGCCTAATACCAAATTTTTTGGTTAATTCTCTCACAGTCTTATTTACGAATTCGGTGCCATTGTCGGTATGGATAATCCGCGGTGTCCCCCAACGCAAAAGGACACGTTTATGAAATTCTGACTCTATTGTAATCCCGTTCGCTTTTTTAATCGGGATCATTTCCACCCTTTTTGTAAAAAGATCCACAAAAACTAAGATGTATTGATTTCTCCTCTTTTTTGAAATCGGTAATGGTGCCATGATATCTGCGGCAATCATGGCCTAATGTTCTTCGACGATTCTTTTTCCCATTAGCCTTATTTTCTGTTGGTTACTCGTTTTGGTTCTTTGACAGACTTTACAGTTTTTTAAGTAATTGATTATCTCGGAATACATCCCTGGCCAGAAGTAGTACTCCGAAATTTTCGCGTGCGTTTTTTCGGAACCCAGATGTCCTGCTTGTATGTTGTCATGATTTTCTTCAAGAACTTGAATTCGTAATTTTTCAGGTACGACGAGTTTCCATGGGTGAGAGTCTGCTGAAAGAGTGGATTTTAGTGGGTAGTAGCCTTCTAAGTACGGTCTAAATTTACGTATGGCCAAAACCACGGCTAGGCGTGGCCCGGGGCAAATCGACCCACTTGCCCCTCCCTCTGTGCGCCTCTGTTCGGCACCATTTAAGCCTCTGCTTGCGTGAGCGATGACACAATTTACGTCGTCAATGGTCTAAGTAAGTACGGCTCCTAAGCCCGTGTTACTCGGGGCCGTTTCTAGGTGGAAGGGTTTCGTTAAGTCTGGGCATGTCAGAATCGGTGCTGTTGTAAGGAGGTATTTTATTTTCCCTATATCAAGGATTGGTTGTATTTTGTCCTCGTCTACTTGAAGTCCTTTTTCATTTACTTTGAAACCCAGATATTTAATTTCTGAGCAGCCGAACTCGAATTTGTCTGGACTGATCGTCAAATTTGCGTCATTCATTTTGTCCAGTACAATGTTAAGGTATTTTAGATGGTCTTCAAAATTTTGAGTCACAATCACTATGTCGTCTCAATAACAAAAAATGTTCGATTTCAAGTCTGAAGTAATAATTTTGTCCATCAGTTGCTGGAAGGTGGCAGGAGCATTGGTTGAACCAAATGGCATCCTTTTAAATTGATACATCCCCTTTCCAGGGACTATGAACGCTGTGATTGGTATGAAACTTTCTTCTAATGGAATTTGTAAATACGCCAATTTTAAATCAATTTTTGAAATGAATTTTGCTGATCTTAAAATGTCAAGAATTTTTGTCATGAGTGGAATTGGGTAGAGGTCCTTTTTTGTGATATTGTTAACCTTTCTAAAATCTAAGCAAAATCAGTAGTCTTTACCCGGTTTTTTAATCATGACTATCGGGTTTGACCAATCGGAACAAGATGGTTCAATTAGGTCTTGTTCTAATAATGTATCTACTGTATTATACATTATTTCCTTCATTTTCGGGCTTACGTGATAATAGCGCTGTTTAATGGGATCGTGGCCATGGACGTCAATTTTGTGTTTTGTCAAGTGAGTCGCACTATGCTTTTTTGCCTGGTGTATTTTTATTTTATTTTCTAATAATGTTTCTAGTTGGGATTGTTGGCCTTTGTTGAGCTGAAAAATACCTTTGCAACTCTCTGAGGAACTATTATTTTGTTCGTTCAATTTCCCGTAATTATAGGAAATATTATTTGATCTAATCGCTTTATTCTTGAAACTAATCCATTGACTTTTATTTCCGAAGTCATTCAATTTAATTCCTTTTTCATATTCCTTATTTTTAGCCGGATAGCTGACCCTTCGATTCTTCCAATGGTTGCTATCGACATTCTTGTACTCATCCCCGTATTTGCTATTCTAACAAATTTCTCCTGAATTTTTCTAATTTTGGAATGTTCCTATTAGGTTTCCTCGTGCTTTTTGAATTTATGCTACCTCCGAATTTTGGTTTCTTGTCCATTTCGTTTCTCTTAGTCTTAATTTCTAGCTTATCCCTACTATTTACAGTTGTGTCATTCTTTTTCTTAATTTCTAACTTATCCCTACTATTTGCAGTTTTGACTTCTTCATTTACATTAACTTTAAGTTCTGGTATTGGGTGTGGTAACGCGTTTGGGTATGCTTCCATAGGATAGCGGGTGGGGGGACTACCTGGTAGCCACCAAGTGTCTGAGTCATAGTCAAGGGTCATCCGTAAAGATTTTATTATGCCTGTCCCTAAAATGCCTACGGATTTTAATTTCGGGACCAATCTGAAATTTACATGTTTTGATTTTTTGCTGATGGTAATTGGTATCACTACGAGTCCAATCATATCGACTGTTTCTCCGTTCTCTAACATGAATTTATCCGAAACGAGTTTTAAAATGGATATTCCGGAATTTTCGATTTCTTCCAGTAATTCCTTGCCACATAAAAATGTGTGGCGCATGTATCCACTAAAATTCGAAAGAGCTTATTTTTGAATCTTTTCATGGAATCAAATCGCGTTTCAGATGTTTCATCTCTATCCGAATTCAATATTTCTGTCGTTCCGGTAATAGGTTTCAACATTTTCTGCCCTAATACCCGCCCTTCCAGTTTCCCTGGTGATACACGTAATATGGGCAGAGCTCCCAAACCTGAACGCCGCCACGATGCCGCTCGAGGAGAATCTCCCCCCGCCAGTCGCCACTCATCGGCCGCCTGCCTTTGCCCCTCAGCCTCCTCACCTCCAAGGTCCCGCCGCACAGTAGTTCAAAATCCCAAAAAGCTGGCCAAAAATCAGAATCTCGATATTTGACTTCGTTTGAGTACCCATGTAAAGTTTCCGAGGTCGATGATTTCGGAAATGGAGTCAAAAATTCAAAATGGCGGGCCCAAAATGGCGGGCCCAAAATGGCGGACAATTTCCTAAAATTTTCCATGCATTTACTTGAAAATAAGTAGAAAGGGGATTTAGGGGTTGCTGATTTCGGAAATGAAGTCAAAAATCCAAAATTAGAAATTGCGAACCCGAAATGGCGGACATTTTTCTGAAATTTCTGTGCATTCACTCGGAAATAAGTATTATGGGGTTTTAGGGGTCGTTGATTTCTAAAATGGAGTCAAAAGCCCAAAACTCAAAATGGCGGCCCCGAAATGGTAGACATTGTCCGGAAATTTTCCGTGTATTTACTTGAAAGTGAGTATCAGGGGTTTTTTGGGGTCGCTGATTTCGAAAATGAAGTAAAAAATCCACAATTGATAATGACGGGCGCGAAACGACGGCCATTTTTTCTGAAAAACTACTTTTTTCAAAAAATTGTCCGCCATCTTGGTCCATTTTTGTTCGAATTTTGGATTTTTTACTTCATTTTCGAAATCAACGACCTCAAAAACCCCTGAATACTCATTTTCAGGTGAATGCATGTTTGTTTCTGCCTTTCTCGTTTCTCACCTTCTCTCTCAATTCTTAATTTTTTCGGCGTGTTTCGGAAGCATTATAGAGATTAGGATATATTTTATTATTTGTTGCGCCAGAATTAGAATTTGAAATGTTGTTTTCCTTGGATTTATACCAAAACTATGCTTATCATGAGCAAAAAAATTAAACAAAATTTGTAGATGTTCTTTCAAAGAACAATTTTGATCTGCAACTTGTATTTTTTGTTTTTAGACATTTCTTGCAGAAAAAAAACTACATATCCTATTTTTGACCACGGAGGTTAATGTTCAAACAAAAAGATTCATTTCCAAATAGAAGGATTAATTTTCAACCAAAGAATACAATACTTCAACAAAATAGTTGAATTTCCAATTTAAAAAATTATTATTTCCATCCGAAAATGGAACAATAACAGAAATGAATCTTTGATTCGAATAATTGAATTCTCTACCATAAATAAATTTCCATTCAAAAAATACAATTTTTTCACAAAGTAGTTAAATTTCAAAATTGAATCATATTATTGGATTTTCAGTTCAAAAAGACAAATTTTCATCCGAATTTTGAAACTTTAACTAGAGAAGATCAATTTTTTAACTAAAGATTAAACAATAAAGTTTCCAGTAGGAGAGATTAATTTTCAACCAAACTGATTAATTTTTAGGTGAAGAATTTTCTACAAAAAGGCGAATTCCCTGTATAGTACAGAAATTCTCAAGGAAATAGTTTCATTTCTAAATTCAAAAATCAATATTCAACTAAATACTTGAATCTGCCGCAAGAAGATGAATTGATTTCCAAAGGAGTAGTCACATTTTTAACCAGAGGTGGATTTCAAATTGTATGATGCACTTTTGAAAAAAATTAATTTCCAAAAATCTGCACGCTGCGCGGGCATATTCTCATGACGCGCTGCGCGCGCGGCTCGCATTGCTCGCGAGTTTGAGCGCGCCTAGGGCGCGCGTCATTCGGATTTCGCGCTCTATAATGTATTTAACTCGCGCTACGCGCTCGGTTTTTTTCTACACCTCGCGCTTCGCGCTCGGCTTCATACGTGTTTAATTCAGTTTACCGTGTAATGCATACACAGAATTACAAATATTGCAAAACTGCTGGAAAGCTCCACTTCTATGAAGGTTTTTTTTTCATTTTTGATATACTTATATTAGGTTTACT
>WSXT02073942.1:0-12207 GCA_011762715.2 Neuroterus valhalla
TGAGATTATTATTGTTAGAGTGTAAACGGAAGGTGTTCCGATTAAATCCGAAATCTGTCTGGTCAAAAACATCGATTTCGGAAAAAGTCCGGCTCTATCCGAAATCGGTCCGGAATTCAGAACATGAGATTATTATTGTTAGAGTGTAAACGGAGAGTGCTCATAGTAAATCTGAAATCTGTCTGGTCAAAAACATCGATTCCGGAAATAGTCCGGCTCTATCCAGAATCGGTCCGGAATTCAGAACCTGAGATTATTATTGTTAGAGTGTAAACGGAAGGTATTCCGATTAAATCCGAAATCTGTCTGGTCAAAAACATCGATTCCGGAAATAGTCCAGCTCTATCCGGAATCGGTCCGGAATTCAGAACCTAAGATTATTATTGTTAGAGTGTAAACGGAGAGTTGTCAGAATAAATCGGAGAACTGTCTGGTCAAAAACATCGATTCCGGAAATAGTCCGGCTCCATCCGAAATCGGTCCGGAATCCAGAACCTGAGATTATTATTGTTAGAGTGTAAACGGAGAGTGATCAGATTAAATCCGAAATCTGTCTGGTCAAAAACATCGATTCTGGAAATGGTCCAGCTCTATCCGAAATCGGTCTGGCATCCAGAACCTGAGATTATTATTGTTAGAGTGTAAACAAAGAGAGGTCAGATTAAATCCGGAATCTGTCCGGTCAAAAACATCGGTTCCGGAAATAGTCCAGCCTTATCCGAAATCGGTCCAGAATCCAGAACCTGAGATTATTATTGTTAGAGTGTAAACGGAGAGTGGTCAGAATAAATCGGAAATCTGTCTAGTCAAAACATCGATCCGAAAATAGTCCATCATCATCCGGAATCGGTCCGGAATCCAGAACCTGAGATTATTATTGTTAGAGTGTAAACGGAGAGAGGTCAGATTAAATCCGAAATCTGTCTGGTCAAAAACATCGATTCCGGAAATAGTCCAGCTCTATCCGAAATGGGTCCGGAATCCAGAACCTGAGAATATTATTGTTAGAGTGTGAACGGAGAGTGGTCAGAATAAATCCGAAATCTATCTGGTCAAAAACATCGATTCTGGAAATAGTCCGGCGCTATCCGGAATCGGTCCGGAATTCAGAACCTGAAGTTATTATCGTTAGAGTTTAAATGGAGAGTGGTCAGATTATATCCGAAATCTGTCTGGTCAAAAACATCGATTCCGGAAATAGTCCAGCTCTATCCGAAATGGGTCCGGAATCCAGAACCTGAGAATATTATTGTTAGAGTGTGAACGGAGAGTGGTCAGAATAAATCCGAAATCTATCTGGTCAAAAACATCGATTCTGGAAATAGTCCGGCGCTATCCGGAATCGGTCCGGAATTCAGAACCTGAGGTTATTATCGTTAGAGTTTGAACGGAGAGTGGTCAGATTGAATCCGAAATCTGTCTGGTCAAGAACATCTAGGAGTCTAGGAAGTCTAGGAGTGGGCGTAGAGGGAGAAGGAGGATGGGAATAAGGAAAGGTTGAGAAAAATAGAGAGGAGAATCGGAAGGGGCGAGAGAGAGGAAAGAAGGATCAATATAGTGATAAAAGGTATAAGATTGGAGGGGAGAGATTCGAAGGAAGGTGTACAAGGTGTGTTAAATAGAAAAAAGTCAAAGGTACTGGTAGGATATTGTTAGGAGTATCGGAAGGGATGATGGAAGAAGGGATAAAATACTGCTCGTAAAATTGTAAAATAGGGAAGATAAGAGGGAAGTAATGTGAAGAAAGGGCAGCTTTATGGGAGTGAGCAGATAATCGAAGATGATTGGAAACGGGGACAAAGGAATATGCAGTATTAGTTAAGGTCAATAGCAGAAGAAGAGAGGAGGGACGAAAAAGGGAACGTGGGTAAAGTATGGAAAAATAAGAATACAAGATAAACGGTGGGATTAGGATAGAGAGACAGAGAAGTTAGTAAAAAGTGCAGTGTCGGGGGACTGGAGGAAAAAGAAAGGAAAGAGAGGGAAATAAGAGATAGAAGAGAGAGAACAAGAAAGGAGGGAAGGTGTGGATGGGAAATATGTTACTGGAATGTAGCAGGATTGGAGGAGGAAGATAGAGGATTAATGATGAATTTGGAACAGTGGGAGGTGATAGTGATGATGGAAACGTGGCTTGATGGAAAAGGATGGCAAAGAGTAAGAGGAAGGTTACCCAAAGGTAACAGTCGGAAATGCCAAAATGCGAAGAGGAGGAATAGGAAAGGCATATCAATGGGAGGAATGGTGATGGGAATAAGGAAGGAATATCTAGACGAGAAGGATAGAAGAGTGATAAAGGAAGAAATTGAAGGATTGTTGGTAGAAGAGAAAAAGATGGGAGGAGAGAGGTGGAAGATAGTGAGAGTGTATGTGAACGGAGATATGCAGGAGAAAACTAAGGAGTTGAAAGAACTGATGGAAGAAAACGAGCAGGAAATGAGGCTTGTAGTAGGAGATCTTAATGCAAGAACAGGAGATAAAAGAGGAAGTGAATGAGGGAAAGAGAGAAGAAGAAAATCCAAAAACAAGATACTTAATGAGGGAGGGAAGAAATTGTTAAGTTGCTTAGAGGAAATAAGCTTGTTTATCATAAACGGAAATTAAGGGGGGTGATGAAGGTGAATATACACGCTTCAGGGGCCAAAAGGGAACGGTAATTGACTATGTGATAGCAGACAACGATGTAATAGAGAAGGTCAAGAAAATAGAGGTAGGAGAATATATGGATTCTGATCACTTTCCATCAATACTGACGTTAGAGGGTAATAAGACTGCTGGAGATACGGGTAAAAAGGAAGTAAAGGTAAATAGAACAGGACGAGGGTATTGGTCAATAGCAAGAAAAGAGCAATTCAAAGAGAAGCTGAATGATGCAAAAATGCGAGGAGGAAATGTAAATGAGGAGATGGAAATAAATATTGTAGAACTGAAAAGAGTGTTAAGGGAAACAAGCAAGAAAGAGATTGGAGGGGGGGGGGGTAGAACAGAAATGGATGGGATGATGAATCTAAAGAAAAAATGAAGGAAGTTAGAAAGAAACTAGGAAGATGAAGGAGAGGAAAAAGTAGTGGAGATGAGTATAAAATAAAAAAGAAGGGATATACTGAAATGCATGATAAGAAAAAAAAGAAAGAAAACAGGAGGTTTGGAGAAGAGGTGGAAAAAGCTAGAACATAAGAAGAGGTTTGGAAAGTAATAAATACAAAAAGTAAAAGAAGGGAAAGGGTAAACCAGGATATTGGGATGGTACAATATATGAAGTATTTTATGGATTTGTTAGGAGGGGTAGAAAATAAAGCTAGGAAGGAAGGAAGAGTAGGGTGAGAAAGAGACGAGGAAGTGGACATAACCAGAGAATAAATAATCAATGTGTTAAGAATAATGAAGAAAGGAGCAGCTCCAGGTCTGGATGAAATTCCAAATCAAGTATGGAAATATGAGGGAACGAGCTAAAGGAATGGGCATAGATAATGTGCAATAGGGTATGGAGAGGAGAGGGTTGACCAGGTATTTTGAAGGGAGGGGTAGTGATACCGATAATGAAAAAAGGCAAAGGAGAGGAGGTTAAGAATTATAGGGGAGTAACACTAATTCCAGCCTTATACAAAATATATGTAACGGTCTGATCGGAGAGATTGAAGAAAGAAGTAGAAGAAAACAAGATAGTGCCACCAAATCAGACGGGGTTTCGAAAAGAGATGAGGGTGATGGACAACATATATGTTGTAAATTATATAACAAATAGGAGGATTGAAGAGGAAAAGGGAGGTATGATAGCGATGTTCGTAGACCTAAAAGCGACGTTCGATTCTCTGGACCGAGAAGAGTTGAAGAACGTAATGGTGGAAAAAGTTATAAGGGCAGGTGTGATTAAGAGAGTTTCGGAAATTTTGCGGGAGATGAAAAGCAGGCTGCAGGTAGCCGATCAAGTAGGCGATACTCTTATTCAACATGGTGATCTCAGACTTGGAAGGAAGAATGAACAGAAAAGGATGAGCAGATGTGAAGATAGAAAAATAAAGATATACACACTGGCATACGTAAATTGTGAAAAGCTGGAAAAATATTTAGAGCATCACAAAGGAGGTTAGAAAAATTAGGCAAAAAAAATATAGAGGTTGCATGGATAATACTGCGGAATGGAATCTTTGAGAGTGCTTCGGAAAAGTGTGTGGCACTGCGACCGTGGACAGAAAGTCTGGTGATGAGTGGTAAAATGACGAAATACGCGTGGTGGTCAACAAGAAAAAAGAAGCGTACTCAAGAATGTTGAATACTAGAGGTTTTAGCGATAAGGGAAGAACTGGGGTAATACATAATTATGAGGGTAAAAAGAGGAAAGCAAAAATGCTAGCGAAATCAAGCAATGACAATTTCGATGCAGATAGTGGAAGCAGTATAAGTATCGACGACATTATTTCCGTAATTCAAAAACTAAAGAATGTTGGGACTGCTGGTATAGGTGGTATTCAACTCTAAAATACTTAAGTTTAGTGTCAAATATTTGTTTGTGAGGCTGTGTGAATTTATGAATATGTATGCTGTGAACAGCGAAGTTCCGAATTATTGGAGAAAGGCAATGATTGTCCCAATCTACAAAGTCATGGGAGTAACACGAAAAGGATCTGTGAAGTCCAGTGTGGATTTATTCTAGGAAAATCATTTGCAGATCAAATATTTAGCTTTAGACATATCATAGAGTAAAGCCTTAAAGTGAACCCAGAAGTATTCTGGCATCTGAAATCAAAACAAGCAATATATAATGGTATCAAAGCAAGTGTAAGAGTAAATGGACAACTGAGCGATTGACTTGATGATAAGCAGAGCCTTGAAATAATGGCTTGAAGAGGTGGCGAGTGAAGACTTTTAAAGCTATTTAATTCAGTATTCTGAAATGTGTCGGGATTAAAGAAAGAGGACGTAGGTGCGTAGGAGGAATAGGAAAAATGGGACGTAGTAATGATGAGTGGGACATGTGTAGAAGAGAAGGACTGGAAAGCGATAGAAGAAAGGTTACCGAAAGGATATGTTTGGAGAATGCGAGCAGCAAGTAAGGAACATGAGAAAGGGAGAGGAATTGGCGGCATGGTATCAGGAGTGAGAATAGCTCTTATGGTAAAACAGGGAACTGCATGTGCGCGAAACGAGAGGAAAAGCAGGAATGGAAAGTTATAAGGAGATATACAGAAGAAAACACAAGGGGATCCTAGAGGTGATCAGGGAAGAGGAGGTGTTCAAAGGAAAACATTGGGTGCTGGGGAAGAGATAATCAGGAAGAATTTAGAGAAACAATGAAGATTGAGAATATTGGAGGTATAGGAGAAGAAAGAGTAGACGAGAGAAAATAAAGAATTAGGGAAGTGATTGATTGGGAAAAAGAGGTCGTAAGACCAAAAGGGGACGAGTATATTAGGAAATGTTGAATCAGGAAGGACAAAAGGTGGAGGTCAGGTAAATGGATGAGGTAGAGGAAGCATTATAGGGAGGAAAGTATGGGATGTTATAAGTTGGAAAAAAGGAAGAAGAGAGGAAGTGAATGAGGATATAAAAATGAGTGAATCGATCGGGTACTCTAATGGAGTGTTTGGAGGGGAGAAAAAAGGTTGAAGGAGAAGAAAAGAAGATGACAGAAAAAAAACAGGAGATAGAAATGACATAGGCAGGGAGGAAGTAAACAATGCAATAGAAAGGCTAAAAAGAAACAAAGCGACAGGAGGGGATGGCGTGAAGAATGAAGCTCTAAATTATTGGAGGGAGGGGGTTAAGAGGAGAGATTTCTGGAGAATCTCTTACAAAGTATGGTAAGGAGAAGGGTGACCTCGAAAATGGAGGGCGGGATTAGTGATTCCGCTAATTCAAAAGCGTTCGACTCAGTGAACAAGAGGATCTTGTGTCAAGCAACAAGAGGAAGAGGAATAGTTGAGGAGCTGATTTGAAGGATAACGAGCTGCAAGTAAGAAAAAGGATTAGGTGTGCGAGTAAAATAATGGAGCATAGGTAATTGAAGGTTTACGGATGATCGGAGGATGAGAACATGAATGTTTGATGTGTTGGTGTGGGCAGTCATGTGCTATGGAGTAAAAGTTCGTTGAGGAAGAGAGTATGGAAGTTTGCAGAGAAGCTGAAGAGGAGGGTGGGAAGCAAAATAGCACAAGCATGCCTAAAGGAAGTTATGTCTGAAGAGAATAGAAGCAATACAGAAGACTCGAAATGAGAAGGAGAGAGACAGCGGATGAGAAAGGAATGTGGTATGAGATGGGTAGATGGGTGGTGGGACCAGAATACCTGACGAAGTTAAAAAGGATAGTTAGTGGAATAGAGTGTTACGGTTTAGAACGGGAAAGGCAATGGAAACGTCTAGATACTCAAGAAGAGAACATGTGTAGGATGTGTAGTTATGAAGTGGAGTTGTGGAAACATGTGTTGGAGGTGTGCACTGTAGAGGGAGAGGAAGGCAGGCATGTGAGTCATTGTATAAGAGGACTATTGGATGAAAATGGTCAGGAGTAGAATGGATAAGGAGACTGGAAGAATCAAGGGAAGAAAAAGCCGAAGGTTTGTCCGGATGAAGGAAGGTAAGAGAAATAAAGTGAAAGGTCGAGAAACCCATGAAATTGAGAGATGGTAAGAGTAAACGGAATAATTGTACCGAATTTCCTCTATCTGGGAGAGACATCATGAATCCCATAAACCCATAAACGGTGATAAATTTAATCTCCAATCCACCGCGCTATCTTCCTGTGATAATATAGCGACTCCTTTCAAGGATAGGCTCTAATTCGTGGACGGACTTCAAGCCACTCGGTGTCCTAATCTGATCCACGAAAGCTTTGGGAACGAACAATTCGCGGTTATGACGGGAGTATGAGGGTGTGGAATTCGCGGCATTATATGCGAAGATCGTTTGGGCTTCAAGAGATCGAAATCAAGTTGCTTCAGGCGTCATGCACGCGAAAGGGAGATATGGTGATACTTCTCACAAACACATGGATGAAGATGCAAACACACACACATATTCATATGCACAATTCACATGCATATACTTACTCATATTCATACATGCGTCATGCGTTTGTTTGCGTTAGTTTACGTTGCTCACATGACATCCATAAAACTACAATTACTTGTCCCAGTGTGAGTGTGTCGGCATCACATACACGATTCGGGCATTTCTCATCATAATATGAATAACGGGTCGAGAATATCCTGAGCGACATGAATTCCTGAAGGTAGGTCCACACAGGGAAAATTTGTTTACTAGCTGTTGAAATTTAAGTTGGCAATAAATTGAAAATAGGGCATTCCGGCTATTTAGAATATACTTCCAGGGCATCTGACAGTCTGGAGTAACCTTTCAGTAAGTATAGATTTTTTATATTGCATGACTGCGAAATTCAAGGTAAACGAAAACTAACCTCTAAATAAAGAAACTATAATTTTCCAACAGAGTTCCTTTTACAGATCACTCAAAAGTGAAAATTCGGTATAACTTTACCATGAGACAGATTCTAGGTACGTTTCACAATAAGTATTAGAAAATTCAGGGCTTCCCTTGGATTCCCTTAGAATGCCTTTGCTATAATTGATTTCCACTTCTCATGATGCAGCACAAATAAAAAGATTCCTATCTCTATCAAAGTTAATCGAAGTTGTCATACGTAACCTCAAATGAATTGAAACTCTGATTTCCGTTAAACGCATAAGAACCCGCTCCAAAAGTATTAAAATTGCAAAATATAGTAGAATTTCTCACAGTTAAACATCTCTTCATCACTAAGTATTCACTCTATTTAGGAATTGTATCAATTAATAGAATATGAAATTATAATATAAGAATCAAAATGTTATTTTTTGAGCTGCGTCTACTCGTCCCGAATTTCGGAACGACTAGCTATATTTTCACTTTTCACTAGTCGTCCCGGAATCCGGGATGACAAGCCTAGTATCATCATGTGACTGGTCATCCCGAAAACAATATAATTATTATACATTTTACCTACATTATTTTTTATGACTAGTCACAGCGGTGAATTTCCGTCCCCATCAGACTTGAAAAAAGGGGAGTAGTGTCACCTACATTTTTTTTCTGAACAGTCCCAGCGATCACTTTAAACCCTCTACAGATTTGGGAAAAGAGGAAGGAGGTGTCACCTACATTATTTCTATGACCAGTCACAGTTGTGACTTCCCGCCCTCACGATACCTGGGAAGAGGAGAAAGGAGTGTCACCTATATCTTTCCTATTTTCCAGTCATGAGGGTGACTTCCGCCTTTTTGAGACTTGAAAAAGGGGGAGGGGGTGTCACCTACATCATTTCTATGACCAGTCACAGAGGTGACTTCCCGTCCCCACCAGACTTGGGAAAGGGGAAGGTGTGTAATCTACATTATTCCTGTGATCAGTCACAACGTTACCTTCTATCCCCTATGAGACTTGAAAATGAGGATGGTATCTGACCTTCTTTATGTAAGGGATTAGTCCTTATGGCATGAAAATTAAACAAATTGGTCGAAAATTTTGTTCGTCTTTGACTGGGAAATCTTTTTTGGTCTACAAGTCAACATTCTCTTGAAAATTTATCTCCTCGAATGATAACATATTTCGTTGAAAATTAAACAGTTCTGTTAAAATTAATACTTTTTGGATGACATTTGATCTGTTTGGTTGAAAATTGATCCTTTTGGTTTCAAAATTTTACTATTTGAGTGGCCGATTTTTCTACTTGGTTGAGAATTCGTCTTTTTGGTTAAAAAATTCATTTTTATTTGTCAACAGTGCAACTGTTTGGCCAACAATTCTTTTTTGTTTGGAAACTCAACAGTTTGATTGAAAATTTAACAATCTCATAGAAAATTTGTCCTTGTGGCCTTGAAATGCAACTGTTTGGTTTATAATTATTCTGTTTTGGTTAAGGCTTCTACTGTTCTCTTGGAAATTCTGTCTTTCTGGTTCAGTTCAACTGATTTTTATTTCAAATAGATAGCTTCCCCTGTTAAATTATCAACCGTGACATTTCCACGGGAATTAGTCTTCTTCAATAAAAAAACTATATGAATAGGTTGAAGGTTTCTTTTTTTTTGTAGAAAATTCAACTATTCAGTTGAAAATTGATCTATTTTGTTCAAAATGAAAAATTTTCACTTGAAGTATTAGGAATTCAGTCATTTCAAATGGAATTTAATATTTCGTTATACACCATAATATAACGACTATTGCAGTCAACTGATATTAATTCAAAAATTGTATTGATCATAATCTTCTAGTACTTGTAAATAATTGAGTCGAAAATTTTTAATGGTAGTCGTAATTCAGAACTGCATTCCCAATTAGATCAATAGTCATCGAGATTTCAATTTAGACACTTAGCTTCAGTTCTGAATTCCCAGAAATACGAAATTCCACGGATTCAGCTCGCAACGGGTTTTCGCCGCATTCCAGTGAAAGAGAGGAGCAGCGAACCAATCAGAAGGTCCAGCTCTCCCACTTGTGCGCGCGCGAGATCCTATAACAAAGACTAGCAGTGGTTCTTCTAATTTTTGTCCACCAGAAAGAAGTAAAAAATATTAAATACATTATTTTCGGAATGACTAGCCAATTGGCGGAAATAGGCCAGTCGTCCCGAAATTCGGAATTAATAGTGCATTCAAAGATAAATTTGAGTTCTTTTGGTTTCTTTTTAAATTTTCACGCTCTTTTTTCTGCCTTTGTTCTGAACTTATACCTCTGAGACTCTTCCATCATCATACATTTTCAGAGAAGTTTTTCGTGCTGAATCCGAATCTTGCCTCACTTTCTCTGCAGCACGTCAGGTTTTCGAGATTTTCTGGATCCAATTTTTTATGAAAAATTACAAATCAGGAGATAGAAGGCTTTAAAACAAATTTTCATTGAAAATAAATATATGATTTCGATTCATTTTTCAATTCGAAATCCAACAGCGGGCTTGTTTATGTGAAATCTTATACGGCATTGAATTCTTTACATTCTTGAGCAGGTTCTAATCATGCAGGCGTCACAGAGGTGCTTTACACGTGATACAAAGGATCAGTCGGGGGAAAATGTACATAGCGCATGCGTTTATCCCCTCTACTATGGCGCTCGCGCAGCTCCCCTGTCACATGCAGCAGCTTTGAGCTCTCCTGCGTATCGTGCTCCATGCTGTTTTCATTTCATGCTAGACCATCTCGATCATGGTTCTCTCTGTTTGACAAATGGTTATGGCTACTCATCGTCAAGCAAGGGCTTCATAATTCACACTAATGTTCCTTTCAACTATTTGATCAAGAAGAATCAAATTATTTGATGAGAGATCTAAATTTGCCTAAAAACGAGGCTCAAATATTCGACTCTACACTCAAAGAAGAAAATTTGTTTGCAAAAGATGTAAGAGTCTTTCATCATCGAAATAGAGAGAAAGATTCAACTCCATTTATTTCTAGTCAAGATAGTCTCATTTATTGCAAGGATGAGAATGGACTAATGAAGGCCATTGGTCAAGAATATCAAACAGAGAATTGGCATTCATTTATTGATTCGAACAAATACAGTTTGAAAGCTGTCCTATTGAACAAAGAAAACGAATATCCATCAATACCCGTTGCTCATGCCACCAATATGGAAGAATGCTATGATGACATGAAACTTTTAAGTTACAAAATAGATTACGAGCTACATAGGAGAGACCGGAGCAATTCGTGACAACGCAAAAAATTTGCAAAAGGCGCCACAGAAACCCAGGTGAAACTGAGAATTGGAAAGAATTCCTGTAGGTGTCTCTGATGGCCTCCTAGGTTGAAACAAAGTTTGACATACGCATCTGACATTGTGCGTTGTTGGTGGCATAAAAAGTGTTTTCGAGTGTCAAAAGTAAAATTTTAAATTCTCTCATTTTTTGTTTACACAACAAATTTTTTTGGATGTATACACCATTCGGTAAGTCTTACTTGTTTTCTACATTGCTACAAACATATTCATTACTTCTAATTCAAGAAGAGGTCGGCCATGCAGAAAGACTGCAATTCTGACTGACTCAACCGAAATGGATGCACTGGTGGAAGAAGAAGCGCAAAAAGCCAAGAAAACCAAGAAGCATGTGAGGACCAAGCCCTCCACAAAACAACTAGTTCGCAAAAAACGTGGACGCCCAAGAAAAGTTGTCTGCAACAGTTCTGATGACGACGAAAACATTTGTTGTTAGAAAAGATCGTTCGTAACAGTTCTCATGATGAATAATAAAATTCGAAAAATCATTAGGATATGCTATATTTGGGTATAATAATTGATTAATTACAGTGTCATGAATTGCCCCGGCCTCTGTCACGGTTTTCTCCGGTATCGGGGTAATTGGTGACATGAGACATAGTCTGACATTTTGTGTTCCATCTTACATGAATATCATAAAAAAGGCACACACAAAATTTTTCGTCAAATGGAGGGTTGGACCTTTAAAAAGCAATAGTAATTATTTTTTTATCTATAACAGTCGATTCAGGAAAAATTCGCAAATCCAAAATGTCACGCTTTGCCCCAGTCTCCCCTACATGGTTCACCCATGGCGATTTCAAAGTAATAGGAATTCTCCTCGGTTCACAATCTGGTTACACAAAACATTGTTGCTTTCTATTCACCTAGGACAGCAGAAAACGAAAACAGCATTCTAATGTTAAAGTTTGGCCAAACCGAGATATGTTAGAACCAGGAAAATGAACGTTCCTCATAAACCACTGGTTGATCGTCAAAAAATCTTTCTACTAGGAATACATATGAAGCTTGGGATCTTCAAAAACTACACCACAGCGATCAATAGGAACGGAAATGCAGGTCTTCTCTTTTTGCAAAGGAAATTCTCTAACCTAAGTGGGTCAAAAATGGAGGAGGAACTTTTTGATGGACTACAAGTCCGCCAGCTGATGCTAGATGGCGATTCTGAAAAGATCTTCACTGAACATGAGAGACGAACATGGTTGTCAGTGAAAGCTGTTAAGGGCATTTTCTTAGGAAATAGGAAATCCAGAAACTACAAATACTTGTTCGGTACGATGTTGGAAAACTTCCAGGAAATAAAAGTGAACATGTCACTGAAAATTCACATGATGCACTCTCCCTTGGACTTCTTCCCAGAAAATATTGGATCAGTGAGTGATGAACATGGTGAATTATTTCATCAAGTTATCGCTACAATTGAGGAGAGGTACAAAGTTATATAT
>WSXT02073953.1:0-12207 GCA_011762715.2 Neuroterus valhalla
CTAGGGAGGAGCGAAAGTGTTTGCTCTTGCTCCACTAGGGAGGAGCGAAAGTTCTTGCTTTCGCTCCGCTGGGGGAGAGCGAAAAAAAAATAGTTTGATGAATCGAACTTTTTTATGAAAACTTTTTCCTTCGAAAGTAAATTTTTTCGAATTGTTTTTGTTAATTCATTTCAAATGTCGATTTCCCATCTAAATTTGGATTTTTATTTAAAAATAATGTATTTACAGTTTGAAATTAAACTATTCATTTCTTATCCAATAATTTATTCGTTCTGATTGTAAATTCAAAAAATTTTCTGTTTGAAAATTAAACTCCCTTGGAGAAAACTTGTTTTATTGGTTCTTGGAATTTAAACTTTTTTGCTGAAAATTGTATGTTTTTTAGCTAGAAATCTTTTATGTTTTAATGGAAATTTCAACTCAATTTTGGTATAGATTAAATTTTATGATAAAAATTCATGTATTTGGGTTCGAAATCTCAATTTTTCTTTTAGAATCCGCCTTTTTATTCCGAAAATTTAAAAACTATACTATAAAATTTTTCTTGATAATTATGTTTTCGGATAAATTTGACTGATTTTCAATTCGAAAATTGATCATTTTTTCTAAAGGAATTCATTTTTTGAATTGTATATTTCACATTTCCATTTTTAAGTTAAATATCGATGTTTTCTAGTTGGAAGTTTGATGATACTAAAAATTTTTGGTTGGGAAAATACTTTTTTCTCAAGAATTTGTATTTTTTATGTGTGAATCAGGCCTTCTTTTGAAGAAATTTGCCTCGTTTGTGAAAAAATAATTGGAGACTAACTTTTTTTTCGGGAAATCGTATTTTTTTGTTGAAATCCAACTACTCTCTGGAAATTTCTACTTTTTGGTTAGGAAATTTGACAATATATTTTGGATCATTACCCTTCCTTGTCTGAACAAGCTATTCTGGCCGGAAATTCAATTATCTTTTTGGAAATTCAATTTCATTTAATGAATTTAACCGTTCTACAATTTTGAATAATAGCTCATTTTGATGAGATATATACTATCGCATTTTTTACATTAATCTTCTTGGTTCCATTTCACTGTTTTACATCCAGAAAAAAACCTTTCTTTTGATTAAAAATTTGAGTAATCAGTTGAAACAAACTTTTTGTTGGACATCAATTTTTTCATAGAGATCCATAATTCTAGTTGAAAAGTCAAGTATTTTTATAAGTATGATATTTTCTGCAAAAAATAGGTTATATTTCCAAAAGTCAAATTTATCGCGAAAAGTTTTATCATTTTATTTAGCGTCAAAGTTTTTTTCTGTGATTCAACTGTATTGTCAAACATTTTTCTATTTTGGTTAAAACCAACTGTTTTTATATTTGGAATAGAAATCTTTTTTTGATTAAGATTCACACTATGAATCATATTGCAGAGTTGGAAATATTGATTGGGATCAAAAAAGACAATTCTTATACCAGAAACATCATCAAAATGATCAGAATTTTGATGAGAAAATAGAATTTCTGATAAAACTATCGAATTCTAATTTTTTTTAGCTATAATGATGGAGGTTTTAAAAAAGATTGACAAAGAGGTTAAAAAAACTAAAAAATTAAACTTCGAACTGAAAAAAGCAGGAAAGGAGAAAAGAAGAGGGGAAGAAATGAATATAAGGAAGAGGAGAAAATAAGAAGAGAATTGGGAAAGGAGAAAGGAAGAGAATCAGAGGAGGAGGGAAGGAGGGAAGGAGAGAAGGAGGGAAGAAGAAAGAGGAGAGTATGAGAAGAAAGTGAAGAAATGAAGGGGATGAGAGGAGTGGAGGAGTGGAGCAGAAGCAAGGTAAGAGGACGAAAGCAGCAGAGAAGAAAAAAGAAGAGAAGAATAACCTTCATCAAATAATACATCAGAGGAATACACCAAAACAGAGAAATGAAAATTTCATATTGCATTAGAGGAAAAAGAGATAGTTATAAGGAGAGGAGTAGGCGAGAAGAAAGTTGAGATAGAGAGAACAGAAAAGAAGAGAAGGAGAAAAGAAGTGGAGCAGATACGAAGAGACGAAGAGAAAAAACGAGAAGTGAGGGACGATAGTGGACAGGAGAAAAGAATCAGGAGGAGAAGAGGTAGAGAGAAGTAAAGGAGAAGAGATGTAAGAGAAAGAGAGAAGCAGAGAAGAAGAAAAGGAAAGGAAAAAAGAGAAAGAGAGAGAAGGAGAAAGAAGGAGAGAAAGAAAGGAGGAATTGAAGAGAAAAGGAGATATGAAAGGGGGAGGAAGGAAAAAAAGGAAGATGAGAGTAAAAGAAGGAGGGAAGGAGAGAAGAAGAAGAGAGAAGGGGAAAAGAAGGAAAGAATGAAAGGAGAAGGCAAGGAGGAAAGGAGAAAAATATAAAAATAGAGGAAGAGAGGAGACTCAAAGAAGAGAAGAGAATAAGGAAAGAGTTACGAGAGGGAGAAAAGAATAAGAGGAGAGGATAAGCAGAAAATTAAGAGAAGGACAGAAGGAGAGGCATAGAGAGGTAAGAGAATGGAAGCAGCAGAGAAGAAAAAAAAAGAAGAGCAGAATAACCTTCATCAAATAATAAGTCAGAGGTATACATCAAAAAAGAGCAATAAAAATTTCATTATTCAGAAAAGGAGAAGAAGAGAGTCACGAGAAGATGAGAAGTAGAGGAGAAGAGAGTTAAGATAGAGAGAGGAGAAAGAAGGAAAAAAGAAGAGATGAAGAGAAGGAGAGGTGAATATACGAAGAGAAGAAGAGGAAAAACAAGAAGAGGAGGAGATTAGAAGAACAGAAGAAAAGAATTAGGAGAAGAAGAAATGGAGAGAAGTAAGGAAAAGTGAGGTGAGAGAAAGAGAGAAGCAGGGAAGAAGGAAATATGAAAGGATAACCTTCATCAATCAATACGTCAGAGGAATAGATCAAAACAGAGCAAATTTTGTATTGTAATTGCAAAATTAGTAAAATTGTGGAAGAATGCTCAAATTTTTCCCGAAAAAATATCATTTCTTGACGAAACTCAAACAATTCAACTCAAAACTGAAAAAAAATCAATTAACGATAAGAAAAAAACGGATTTTTTGCCAGATTGTTTATTTTTCAACCAAATTGATGGATTCTCGTTTTTGAATTTGGAATCAGAATGTTTTTTAATCCTACGATTTAAACTGAAGATCATATTTTCAAATCTAGAAATATTGATTGCGATCAAAACAGACGTTTCTTAGACCAGAAAGATCATCAAACTTTCGACAAGGAAATTGAATTTTTGATAAAACATTCGAATTTCTAATTTTTGCTAACTCAAATGATAGTGGTTAAAAAAAAATTCTCTAAGAGGTTCAAAACCGAGTAGTTGAGTCCTCAATTATGAAAGAATAATTTTTTACGAAGAGAATGAGTGACGATATAAGAAAAAATGCAACATTTTCATTTTGGATTTGAAAAAGTCTATTTCAAACAAAAGATTAATTGTCAACAAAACATATGATATCAAGTTCATCTTTATAGGCAATAATTCAACTATTTGGCTCTAAGTTGAAATCTTGTTGAAAATTTTTCTCTCCGTTGATGATTCATTTAATTCAGTAAAACTTCATTATTTGTTAAAAATTCTATTAATTTCTTCAAAAACCAGCTCAGCCAGTCCACAACGCGCCTATAGAAGTTTTGCTTTCGAAGTTTGGAAATTTGGAATTTCTAGTCTCAAAAATAATTTTCGAGGCCAAGTTCCTATCAAATATTGTCAATGATTTAATGTACGTTACTGAACTAAAGGGGCCTTAGGAGCCCTACATAAACCACAGCCCTGTATTTATTGCGCATGCCCCTTCGAAAATCGTCATTGAATAGAATCGAGAGCCAATGACTGTCCTTAATTTCCAAACACAACTGTTATCTTAGTTCGTCTCTCTTGTGAACAGATCCTTGTCTATCAGTCATCAGTCTGCTCGTTCGGTTTGTTGACGTTCTCGTTAAATTTGAACCCTAACAAGTGTAAATCGTGAAATTTGATACTGACTATGGTTTCTCTGTGGTCTACAATAGTTATTACGATTGTCGTAATAACTATTTTTAGTGAAAGCGTCGAAGGATACCGAATTTTAGGTCTTTTTCCTTCAAATACCAGGAGTCACTTTGCCATGAATCGGAAACTGATGAAGATCCTTGCACAGAAAGGACACCATGTTGATGTTGTCAGCCACCATCCTTTGAAGGAACAACTTCCCAATTATCATGATTACAGTTTACAAGGGTCATTACCGGATCAGACAAATAACTTTACTTTCAAGAATATAGAGGAAATCTCCTTACAAAAACATATAGAAACGGTTGCGAATCCTGTTTGTGGATTGCTAAAGCATCCTGTCTTGAGTAATTTGATTAAAAATCCACCAAGCGATCCACCATACGATCTCGTTATTGTTGAAGTGAGTGTTGTTTTGATTCCTAGAAGGTATGAAATATTATCTCAAAAATATGAATCAATTTGATTATTTTTTCTTTTCAGCTTGTCGCATTCCATTGTTACTTGGCTTTCGGTCGACACTTGAATGTACCCATGATAGGTGTGTCGACAACATCTTTGTACGACTGGACAAGCGAACCTGTAGGGAATCCTACTGGTCTTGCTTTTGTGCCTTCATTGTTTTCCAATCAGCAATCGGAATTGAATTTCTGGGAACGTTTACACAACGTCTTGAAAAGTAGAATTGTTATATATCTATTCAATTCCTATATAGAAACACAAAAGAAATTTGTCGATGAAAATTTTGGACCAGGGTATCCCAGTCTGATCGATCTTACCAAGGAGTTGTCTCTTGTATTCGTGAATTCATACCATGCTCTTAATGGTGTAAGACCAATGATTCCAGGCATTGTTGAGATTGGAGGATTGCACATAGAAGATACCAAATTGACTCCGGTTAGCAAAATTAGCTATATCGAAAAGAGCTATACCAAAAAGAGCTCCTCTGTTAAATTTTTTCTGATTAAACTTGGAACCATTTCAGGAACTAAAAAAATGGTTAGATGAGAGCACAGATGGATGCATTTACGTGTCTTTTGGCTCTATGGTCAAAATTGAATCCTTTCCAGAAGAAACTATCAAAGCTTTTTACGACACGTTTCGGAATATAGCACCAGTACGTGTTTTGATGAAGATTGCAAATGAGGAAGAATTGCTACCTGGCCTTCCAAATAATGTTAAAGTACACCCATGGCTTCCACAAACTGCAGTTCTACGTAAGTTTCAAAATGCACTTTGATACCAGAATTTGTAAAACATGAGATAAATTTTTCCAGTTGCTATTATTTGTGGTAGATCCGGGTACAAAACCAGAATTTTTGCTCCTTCTC
This sequence comes from Neuroterus valhalla, assembly GCA_011762715.2. Classification (NCBI taxonomy): domain Eukaryota; kingdom Metazoa; phylum Arthropoda; class Insecta; order Hymenoptera; family Cynipidae; genus Neuroterus; species Neuroterus valhalla. The sequence goes on from WSXT02073953.1 coordinate 5,342, forward strand.
TAAGAAAAATTAGGTTCCTGCTTCGTCCTACCGCGTATGCTCTTACAAAAAAAATTCAAATTGTTAAATTTCAGAGCACAAGAATGTTAAGGCTTTTGTGACCCACGGCGGGCTTATGGGAACAATAGAAGCAATCTATTATGGTGTCCCCATGATCGGCATACCACTTTTCGCCGATCAATTCCATAATCTGAATTCATGTGAGAAGAATAAAATTGCTGTTTTGGTTGACAACAAAAATATCACTGAGGGATCATTAACAGAGTCAATCAACAATATCTTGAAGAACCCTGAAATCAGGTAAAAAATTATCATATAAATTTAACTATTAAGGTAAAGGTCATCTTCAAATTAATTCGCCTATTTGTTCTTTTTCCAGACGAAACATCGAAAAATTTTCAAAACTTTATTTCGACCGACCATTGAGCCCAGAGGACACAGCAATTTTTTGGACCGAATATGTCATCAGAAACGGGAATGTCTTAAGGTCTCCTTCGGCGGATTTGGAATGGTGGCAGTTCGAACTGCTAGACGTTTATGGTTTTCTTTTGTTCGTTTTTCTAATAACTATTTACATTGTGCATATTATATTTAAATATTTATTTAAATGGCCGTATCATCCAATTTTCATTGATGAACTTGCGCCTTTACCAAAGAAACTACAATAGTAATTCGGTAGCAGTGTTTTTGAATACATTTTGTATCATTTTGTTCTTTTGAGTATATCCTATTATTTCAGAAAGGCTCCTAATTATTTCGCCTCCTTAGTTTATTTCATAGGATTCAAAACTTGATCTCGACGCGCACATGATCTTTCTGGCGTAAATTCACATTGGACTTCCAAAATCCTTTATTTTGTTATACCCATGATCTTATTATTAGGTATTTTGGTGAATATTTAACCCATAGGTAGGCTGTTTGCTCTATATTAAATACAGTTGCATCTATTACCTTCCCCCTTGTAGATTGGGACAATAATCGCCTTTCTTGAATCATTTGGAACTTCACCGTGCACATCACACAGCAGTTTTCAAGCGATGATACCATCCACATTAGCAGCCTTATTCTCCAGTTTTGTCATTACGGACAAAATGTCAAAATTGATTCCTATTCAACCATCTACGTCTGCATAGTCTGATACATCATTTTTTGTATCACCGTTGTCATTCTCTTTTACCTCACATCCATACAGTTCCTCACAAAAAACACTTATTCTCTGGCCAACTCTAATTTTATTCCACCATCATTATTTCTTATTGGGACTAACTTATTGCTATTACTTCCTTTTCTAGTATATTCAGCCCCTTTCCATAATTACTTCTTATCTTCTCCTGAATCATTTCTGATTTGTTCGTCTTGTCCTGCCCTAATTGTATCCATGCTTGCTTTAACTAGCATTTTTGCTTTCCTTCTTTCATTCCTCTAATCGCTCAGCAGTATGATTTTACCTTCTTTGCTCAACCTCCATTTTTCAACACTTTCGAATAGGCTTCCTCTTTCTCGTTGACAGACACGCAAATTTCATCATTCCACTGAGCATCTCCAGTTTTTTGTTTCTACAGTCGCGGTACTGCAGACTCCAGATGCACTCTTGAAGATGCTGTCGTGATTTAAGGTTTCACGGTATACTACTTGTACTTCTGAGTTCTGTCGGGTCACTTTTTCAACTCGCTTCAACTTGAAATTACTACTTCCTCGACTTTATCCCTGAGCGAGGATCATTTTGAAAATGACGAAGAAGTGATTCATTCGACATTCAGAGTCTCCAAAATGACCAAGCAACCTGATTTTACATATTCGTTGAACAGCAACCCAGCCATTCATGCCTTCGAGTAGAATAATCCTATTATCTATTACTCCCACTGATTGGTAGCCACGCAATTAATTATCTACTCCTGACTTGGTTCCAAGCCCATTTTCTATCTTTCTGATCCCACATCTCTTCTTCTTTGTTTCCAGTACACCTAAATTTTGGTATCGAATATATAAAATTCGCATTAGGCGATTTGTTCCCCACTTGCAATTTAGGGTTAAATTTGCGTGAAATCATCGTCTGCGCGTAATTTAATATATATTTCCGTTCGGTTAAGAGGCAGTCGGTACGTATCGCTTTGAAAATCGTTTAAGGTGAAAGCAGTTGGCTGCCCCGGGATTTCAGAGCAGAGGTCTGATTAAATAAAACGTGTCTGATATGGTGGATTTAATTTAGAGAGGACCGAACGCATTCAGGAGGGGCGCAACACTTCGCTCTAGGTTTCCACTCCTTTCCGGAATAAATTGAAAATGATTGCGGAGACGCTCACCGATCGAACACTCCGAATGAATGGATTCCCGGAGGTAATGACAGCCTAGGGGCATCTAAATGCTTTGAAGTTACCCTCGACCTGATGAAATGCGATTTACCACTCGAACCGCACCTGCACCGCAATGATACATTTTACAAAAGTAGAAATAAAGCCTTCCTGTTAAATTTGTACCGGCGAGTTCAGGGTTTAGTTTTGGGATTTTTTTGTCTTCATTTATCATAAACAAAACTTGGGATAAAAGTGATGTCAGAATGGAAGAATGGAAAATTGAAAAGGTGAATAAGGCAGCTGATTTTAGTATCATTAGCTAATTGTGAGCTAGTTGCTGTGAAGCATGCGGTTCCGCAATGTGGCCTCTCGGGTGCTTAGTGAGGAGTAATCGAGGCGATCAAAATTCTCTATCGTGTTGCGAAGTTGCTCATAGAGAAGCGCCAAAATTGACCAAACATTGTATCCGTAACGAAGGAACTAAAGAATGGTTACGCTTCTGGCTCACATGGTAGTACCGCTAAAACGCTAGAGAGCGTCGGAGGATACTTGTTTTTGTAGCTCGTTGGATTTATGAATATGCGTGCTATGAACATGGAAGTTCCAAATGATAATCAGGGAATCAGTCTACTTGGTACTCCGTTTCATAGTCTGATGACATAGGTTGGTTGAATTTCAGCTCCAGCGTTTACCAATCAGTGACCACCAATCACTTAACCTAGCTTTGACCTTGTATTTTCCTTTGGAAGATTAGAAGCTTATCCTGCCTGTTGGTTTGAGTCCCACCTCTTTCATACGATATATCTTTTACACACAAGTTCACCAGACTTTCTGTGCTTCTGGCGAGGATATCCTTGCATGGAATTACACAAGCTAATCAAAGGTGGAGAAAACTTCCTGCATGCTTTGGCGACTCATCGAAAGTGCTCATCAGTTCCGTCAAAGCATTGATCAGTGGTCACGGATGTTGGTCGGAACTTTTCCTTTAGCGTAAATTTTCTGCTTATCAGTGGAGTTGGAAATGAATTCTGGTGAATCGAAAAAATTTTCTGGTTCATTCATTGCTTTTTTTAGTATTCGTGCCCAGACGATGAATTTCTAGCAGACAATTTGTAACAATTGAATTAAATTTTTTATCAAAAAGCATATATTCTTTGGACTGTTTGCCATGAGTGGAATAGAATCGGGAAATAGCCGCATCTTTGGAAAAGCTCAACGAGAACGGTTGTGGTTTTTTGACCTTAGAAAACTTCCCTCATCTAAATTTTTTTTTATTTTTGTATATGTTTGGTGGAGGCTCCAAGGACGCATTATGAGACCATCTAGAAAGTGGTCACTTTCGTAGTTTATTCTTGGTGAATTTTTTATCGAAGAGGGTTGTGGTTTTTTCACCCTAGAAAACTTTCCTCATCTACAATTTTTTTTTATTTTTGTATATGTTTGGTGGAGGCTCCAAGGACGCATTATGAGACCATCTAGAAAGTGTACACTTTTTTGTTTATTTTTGGTGAATTTTTTTTTTTCGTTGAGGGTTGTGGTTTTTTGGCCCAGAAAACTTTTCTCGTCTACCATTTTTTGAATTTTTTTATATGTTTCGTGGGGGCTCCGAAGACACATTTTGAGACTAGCTAAAACGTAGGAACTTTCTTAGTGTATTTTTGGTGATTTTTTTTTCCTTAAGGGTTGTGGTTTCTTGAACCTAGGAAACTTTTCTCATGTACAATTTTTTGTTGTTTTTGGATATGTTTCATGGGAAGCCCAAAGACGCATTTTGCGACCAACTAGAAAGTGAAACTTTCTTAGTTTATTTTTGGTGAGTTTTTTGTCATTAAGGGTTGTAGTTTTTTGACCCCAGACAACTTTCCTCATCCACAATTTTTTTTGTTTTTAGATATGTTTTATGGGAGGTCTAAAGACGCATTTTAAGACCATCTAGGAAGTCGTCACTTTCTCAGCGTATTTTCGGGGAATTTTTTGTCGTTAAAAGTTGTGGTTTTTCGACCCTAAAAAACTTTCCTTATTTATAATTTTTTTTATTTTTGTGTATGTTTCGTAGGGGCTCCAGAGACACATTTTGAGGCTAGCTGGAAAGTGGTCACTTTCTTAGTGTATTTTTGGTGAATTTTTTTCCCTTAAGGGTTGTGGTTTTTTGACCCTAGGAAACTTTTCTCATGTACAATTTTTTTATTTTCGGATATGTTTCGTTGGAGGTCCAAAGACGCATTTCAAGAACATCTAGAAAGTAGACACTTTCTTAGTTTATTTTTGGTGAATTTTTTTTTCGTTGAGGGTTGTGGTTTTTTGACCCTAGAAATCTTTTCTCTTCTACAATGTTTTTTATTTTGGATATATTTCGTGGGAGGTCCAAAGCCGCATTTTGAGACCATCTAAAAAGTGGACACTTTCGTATTTTATTTTTGGTGAGTTTTTTGTCGTTGAGGGTTTTGGTTTTTTGACCCTAGAAAACTTTCCTCATCTACAATTTTTTTTGTATTTGGATATATTTCATGGGAGGTCCAAAGACGCATTTTGGGATCATCTAGAAAGTAGACACTTCCTTAGTCTATTTTTGGTGAGTTTTTTGTCGTAAATGGTTGTGGTTTTTCGACCCTAGAAAACTTTCCTCATCTACAATTTTTTTTTGTTTTTGGATATGTTTCATGGGAGGTCCAAAGACGCATTTTGCGACCAACTAGAAAGTGACAACTTTCTTAGTTTATTTTTGGTGAGTTTTTTCATTAAGGGTTGTGGTTTTTTGACCCTAGACAATTTTCCTGATCCACATTTTTTTTTGTTTTTAAGATATGTTTTATAGGAGGTCTAAAGACGCATTCTGAGACAATCTAGAAAGTCGACACTTTCTCAGCGTATTTTTGGGGAATTTTTTGTCGTTCAGAGTTGTGGTTTTTGGACCCTAGAAAACTTTCCACATTCATAATTTTTTTAATTTTTGTATATGTTTCTTGGGGGGTCTAAAGACGCATTTCAAGACCATTTAGAAAGTGGACACTTTCTTAGTGTATTTTTGGGGAATTTTTGTCGTTAAGAGTTGTGGTTTTTTGAACCTAGAAAACTTTCCTCATCTACAATTTTCTTTGTTTTTGGAAATGACTCATGGGAGTTCCGAAGACGCATTTTGAGACTATCTAGACAGTGGAAACTTTATTGGGACAAGTGAAACTTATTGTTTTGCGTAAGGGTGGCTCATATTTTTCAAGGGTAGTTTGGGTCCATGGAACCTTCTGTGTTGACCTTATTAAATACCCCTGTGTCGGATTCAACCAGTTTTGAACTGTTTGGAGCGCTAAAATCGAAAAATTCGAGGAGCGCAGGCTTGGCGCAAACTAAGCGCAGGATTTAAACCCACTAAAGATTTAAGACCTAGTAATCTTCTCTTGCCGCATCCATTAGCCATAGAGGACGTCATTGAAGACATGAGGAAGAAACGCAGCAGCTCGCATTACATCTACACTTGGTGCTCTGAAAAGTGCAGTGCTGTTCGAAAAAATCAAGGAGAGAGTAAGTACTTAACGGACTTCGATAATCGATTAGAGAGACTATGTCGATGGCAGTTTGCTTTTCCCACATCTCAAAGCATCGTTTCTCGACTTGAAATGGGCGGGATAGAAAAAAAGCGTTGAGGATTTTCAGCATTGGACGCACCTCTCTCATGGAGTAGGTGAAAATGCTTGAAGGATTTCATGAGTTTCCCATCGGGAATATATATCATCATTTTCGGACATGTTTCTTTTTATTGCTTTTAAGGCTGATTCGGCTACATGTAGAACGCGTAGAATATTTAAGGGCTGATTTCCCTCAATTTTAGGAGCTAGAGACTTCGATTAATGGCAAGTTCGTCCGGAAAATCGATTGCCATGGGAGAATTAAGTTGTACCTGTCTGAAGCGGAATTTCAGCAGTTTTACAAGTTTTAACCAAGTACCTCGTACTTTCGACATTGATTTAATGAGCGTCGTAACCGGCTCGTTGGCTGCTTTATCGATCTAGGAAATATGCTGGAGAACACTGAGGAGCCGGAATGAGGCTTTACGGAAGAGCTTATGGGTTAGGAAGATCATCAACAGGTTGAACTGGATTCTCAAGATATGCTAAATTTCAACGATCATTAGAGGTTTGATGCTTTCACGATGATCCCTTACAATAATAGGAAGTATTTCGCCAACGTTTAGAGGAACATAAGAGAAAAGTCAGGCTTGAACATTCAGACACACCAGTTAATCTAAAGAACTGAGCATCGTAACGCACTGAGACACAGCAATCCATCTGAAAAACTGAGCATCATAACGCACTGAGACACAGTAGTTCATCTGAAAAACTGATCATCATAACGCACTGAGACACAGCAGTTCATCTAAAAAACTGAGCATCATAACGCACTGACACACAGCAGTTCATCTGAAAAACTGAGAATCATAACGCAATGAGACACAGCAGTTCATCTGAAAAACTAAGCATCATAACGCACTGAGACACAGCAGTTCATCTAAAAAACTGAGCATCATAACGCACTGAGACACAGCAGTTCATCTGAAAAACTGAGCATCATAACGCA
>WSXT02073964.1:0-12207 GCA_011762715.2 Neuroterus valhalla
TTTTCCGAGTCTCGTGAAGGCAGCAGTCACCTCTGTGACTGATTACAGAAATAATATGGATCACATACTAATCCCTTTTCTCAAGTCTCGTGGAGGCAAGACTCTCTTCTGTGGCTGATCACAAAAATGATGTAGATGAAATACCTTCCTGTTTTCCCTAGTCTAAGGGTGCGTGAAGGCACCCCTGTGACTGATCACATGAATAATGTAGATCAAAAACCTACCTCTTTTCTCATCTCGTAGGGGATTGAAAGGCACTCCTGTGACTGATCACAGAAATAATGTGGATCACATACCAACCTCTTTTCCCAGACTCGTGGAGGCAGGAGTCACCTCTGCAACCAATCACGAAAATAATCTAGATCACAGACCCTTCTCTTTCCCCAAGTCTTATGGAGGCAGGAGTTACCTTTGCTACTGATTACAGAAATAATGTGGAGCACATGCCAATCCTTTTCCTTGTCTCGTGGAGGCAGGAGTCTCCTCTGTTACTGATCACAAAAATGATGTAGATCAAATACCGCCCTCTTTCCACAAGTCTAGTGGGTGCGTGAATGCACCCCTGTGACTGATCACATAAATAATTTAGATCACATACCTCCCCCTCCTCCCAAATCTCGTGGGTGCATCAAGCCACTCCTGTAACGGTACACAGTAATAATTTAGGTCACAAACATACTCTTCTTTCCAAAGTTTCTTGGGGATGGAAAGTCACTGCTGTGACGGGTATTAGGAGTAAATGAGGTCTCATACCTTCTCCTTTTTTTGAGTCTTGTGGGGGCAAAAACGCACCCCTGTGACTAATCACAGAAACGATGTAGATCACATCCCTTTCTCAAATTTTTTGAGGGCAGAAATAATGTAAATCACATCCCTTTGCCTTTCCCGAATCATCCCTTTCACTGATCACAGAATTAATGTAGATCACACATTACTCCATTTTCCTGAATCTTGTAGGGATAAAAATTCACTAGCGTGAATGGTTACATGAATAATGTAGGTTACATTACTCCCCCTTTTCCATGTCTCATAGATACAGAAAGGCACACCTGTTACTGATTACAGACATAATGTAGATCACCTCTCTTCCCCTTTTCCCAAAGTCCTGTGGGGGCGGAAAGGCATCCCTGTGACTGATCAGGAAAATCATTACCAAGATTTTACCAAGTCTTGTGGAAATGGAAAGTCTTCGCTGTAACTGACAATATGAATAATGTAAGTTGCATACCTTCACCTTTCCTCAAGTCTCGTAGGGGCAGAAAGGCACCTCTGTGAATGATCACAGAAATAATGTAGATTATATAAGATTAGTCCAAGCTTCCACATTTTTCGAAGAATGTGGAACCAAATGTTACAAAATGCGGAATTTCTAATACGGTTCTATTATTGAGCGTTTATTAAAAACTATTCAATTAAGGAGCTGTTCTAATTCAAACATTATCGTCATGATGATTAAAACCGAAGGGTATTTTCAGCTTACGTATATGAGCTTAGATGAATTGATACCTAGGAGTATGAGGATTCAGTAAGTTAATTGTGATACTTGTTGAACAAAAAAAATTAATTAAACGCAATGTTTTTACTATCGCAAACGATTTTCGAAACCAACAAGGACACTTTTCTAATGACACAAGCTCTGTGTAATCACTTTTTTCTGAAGACACAGGTACAAACACAAGAAATTCTATAATTTAGTTCTTTTTGGCGTCAGACTCATATGCAGGAAACGAATTTCCCTATTTTTAATGGAACATGCGGATTCAGAAGAGGGAATTTTATGTCATAACGAGAAAATAAATTCCCATTCAGATGATTGTGCTTTAGGAAAAGGGAGAATGAATATCCATTGGAAAATAGTTGAATTTCCCAACAAATATTTCGGTTTTCACCTCACTCTTTCTACTAATAAAGATTAATTTTGAAAGTTGAAAGACGAATTTCCAAGAGCTCTAGAAGTTGATTCTTCGTTGAAGATAACGATTTTTAAGTCACATAATAACCTTTGATAGAATAAAACTCTTCTCATCTGATTCAACGTTAATTTCTGTTTGTTAAAAATTAACTATTTTTTAAATTAAACTCTCTGGTTTATAATTTACACGGTTCCATAAAAGTGTATCTTCTTGACATGAAAATGAGACTATTTGGCTGATATAGGTTCTCATCAATGGAGTGACGGTTCTCATGTTCTCCTATCTATCTTCTTGTAAGTTTAATTTTTGTTCGAGTTGATGAATCTTATTCCGTAGAATCATTTTTTTGGCAATTTGACGATTTCGATTCAAATTCATTAATTCAGGAGCAGAGAGGGATCTTCAGGAGGGATTTTCTTGGTTAGAGGAGGGGGGGGGCAGCCTAATACTGTTATGCTTCCATCTCTATCTGGTATTTTGGAATCAGAAAGAGTCTTATCTTTTATAAAGAGGGATAAAATCAAGAATATAAAATGAAAAATGATAAATAAATTCTCTCATTGATAGAAACTTATATCTAAGAGAACAAATAATAAGATTTTCTGTACTATCAAGCTCTAATTGTTACTGATCAGAAATTTGGTAATTATGAATTGTCTGTGATCATCAAATTCCAAGTTCTTCTCAAGCAGCTCTCTGACTAGATGCGTCATCCTTTTTGTTTAATTGGCAATAAATGTTTGAAATATATGGAAGCTAGTTCTCTCTCCACTTAAAAAAAATTTCGAGACTCACATCTTAAACAAGAGTTTATTACCCCCTGATAAAATTTGAATGTTACACAATCGCGAATATTTATTATGTTTGCTTACTCGTCACATTGTCTATTCCCATAGCCTGATTGAGAGTAATCTTTAGAAGCTTCATTTTTTCAAATAAGTTCAGTTTAGAATGTTACAATTTATTGGTATTTATTTATTCATCTATTTATTGATAATAATTGATACATACTTCCACATGTCTCATGCCCTCATGTTTGTCTTGCTTTACCCGATGATTTGAAAAAACACCAACATAGCCAATTCAGTCATCTTTCTTGTGTTTCAATCAAATTGCCCAATTTAAGAAAATTGACATGTTACATCATATTCTTATATGCAGCTAAAAATGGTAAAATAAAACGATAATTAATCCGAAAAACATACAAATCTTATGGCTCATACTGCAGAGGTGTCCAACGCGTGAGCAATGATGTAAATTACTGTCACTCTTCAATCCCTTCTCTTACAGCCTTAGTAAGGTCATGCGGCGATCGCGATGTGGAAAGGGGTCCTCGGCGGCCGCACACTGGAGATATAGATTTTGGGTCATGAACTTGATTATAGATTGTATATATAAATTTTGGCCCATTCCAATTTTTTTGCCAAACGAATTCGAAAACCTAATTCTACTGGAAAAATAATGTCCGGTGCAATATATTTTATATTAAAAATACGATTTGTTACAACCATACGACTCAATAATTAATCTTGCATCCAATCTATATCAAATCTGAAAAAGACTCTAAACGTCTGCAATTAAATTATTAATAACACAAATGAAGCATAATTGTGTTACCTAAAGGGTTTTTCTCGTGCGCTGATTTCAAGTTTGCCATCAGTTTCGTAAGAAAAATTTGTTGGAACGAATTCTTTCTACTAGATTCATTTTGTATTCATAACAAATTGTATTTTCGAATAAGAACGATTTCTAAATCTCATTGTGTATGAACAAATGTGTTCTTAGTATTGATTGAGTTGTTTCTAATCAATCGGTTTGAATAAATAAATTATTCGAAAATTTTATGGATCAATAGTTAGGTGACTTATTGTGTAAGTGTTTCTTGTATTTTAAATTACTATAAATAATTGATTTTTTTTCGTTTGCTATTATTTATTCAACTCTTATATCTGAAACTTATGAATTTGGATCTTCAAACCCAGAATAGTTTTTCTCCTATACTTCAATCAACATATCATTTTCTGCTTTTTCGATTATTTGTGTTAGAGTTGGAGGTTATCGCACATGTGGGTGCGAGGTTGAATATTTGTAGAAGAGAAATAAGCACACTTTGTGTTTATAGGCTTCGAATTTAGAAGTTTATGATTTGGTCTAGTATTCAGAGGTTCGTGGGTTCTTAATTCATAGGTTTATGAGAGAGAGAGTCTAGGATTTTGGAGTCCACGGATTTAGGGTTTCTGGGTTGAGGTTTTTTGCGGTATAGAGTTTATGGGTTCAGGTTTAATTGATTTGAGGTTTATGAGTTTAAGTTCTATGAATTTAGGATTTATGAAATTTGGGCTCATGGGTGATGGTCTAAGGGTTTGCGTTTCGTTGGTTTGGGGTTTATGGGTTTGAGGTCTGTAGGTTAAGGGTTTATGGGTAATGGTATATGGGTTGATGGCGGATGGGTTTAGGTTTTATCAATTTGGGGTTTATGGGTTCAGGGTCTGTGGGTTAAGGGTTTATGGGTTACTGGTCCGTGGGTTAAGGTTTCATTGGTTGAGGATTTATGGGTTCGAGGTCTGTAATTTGGCGCTTATAGGTTCAAGGTCTATGAGTTAAGGTTTCATCGGTTTGAGGTCTACGTATTCAGGGTAAATGGGTCAAGGGTTTAGGGTCTATGGGTTTAGGGTTTTTAGGGGCTAGGGGCTTTAGGCTTAGGTTGCATTGGTTTGTGGTTTATGAGTTTGTGGTCTATGGATTTAGACTTTATGGGTTGAGGGTTTATGAGTAATGGTCTAAGGGTTTAGGTTTCATTGATTTGGGATTTATAGGTTTGAGGTCTGTAGGTGAAAGGTTAACGGGTTGATGGTATATGGGTTAAGGTTTTATTAATTTGGGGATTATGGGTTTGGGGTCTGTAGGTTGAAGGTTTGTGGGTTAATTGTCCATGGGTTTAGGTTTCTTCGGTTTGGGATTTATGGGTTTGAGGTCTGTAGATTGAGCGTTTATAGGTTAAAGGTCTATGAGTTTAGGTTTCATCGGTTGGAGGTCTATGGATTCAGGGTTAATGGGTTAAAGTTTAGGGTCTATGTTCAGGGTTTATGGGTTAGTTGCAATAGGCTTAGGTTGCATTGGTTTTGGGTTCATGGGTTTGTGGTTTATGGATTAAGGGTTCATAGGTTAAGGCTTTATGGGTTAAGGCTCTATGGGCTTAGATTCAATCGGTTTGTAGTGTATGGGTTTGAAGTCCATGGATTAAGGATTTATGGTTTTTCTCGGATAATGGTTCGTGGGGTTAGGGTCTATGGGTTCGGAGTTCATGGGACAAGGGTCTATAGACTTAAGTTACATTGGTTTGGGGCCTATGGGTTTGTTTTCCATGGATTTAGGGTTCAAAGGTTCAGATTTCATGGGTTCAGGGTCTATGAGTTACGGTTTAATTGGATTGGGATCAATGGGTTTTTGATGGGCCTTTGCATTAAGGGTTCAAGGGTTTAGGGATAATGGGATAAGGGTCTATGGGCTCAGGTTTTATTGGTTTAAGTTGCATGGGTTGGAAGTCTATGGATTTAGTATTCATGAGTTGAGGTTTTTCGGTTTAAAGTTTATGGGCTTAGGATCTACAAGTTTAGGGTCTATGGGTTTGGGGTTTATGGGTTGAGGGTCTATGGGCTTAGGTTTTATAGGTTTGAGGCTAATGGGTTTAAGGTCTATGGATTTAGGGTTCATGGTTTAAGGGTCGAAGAGTTTGGGTTTCATTGGTTTGGAGTTTATGGGTTTGATGTCCATGGATTCGGGGTTTTTGGATTGAATTTTTTATCGGTTCAGGGTTTATGGGTTTAGGGTATATGGGTTCATAGTTTATTGGTTGAGGGTCTATGGCTTTAGAGTTTATGGGTTAAGGGTTTATGTGTTAATGATCTATGGGTTCAGGTTTCATTAGTTTTAGAGTGTATGGGTTTGAGGTCTATGGATTTAGGATTTATGGGTTGAAGTTTTTCTCGGTTTAAGGTTGATAGGTATATGGGTTTAGGTTCTATGAGTTTAAGGTATATGTGTTAAAGTTTATTTGGATTGGAGTTTATGGGTTCGAGGTGTCGGGATTCAGGGTTTATGGGTTTAGGTTTTTACCGGTTCAGGGTTCATGGGTTTAGGGTCTATGAGTTTAGGGTCTATGAGTTTAGGGTACATGTGTTTATGGTTTATGGTCTTAGTGTTTATGTGTCTAGAGTTTATGGGTTAAGGGTTTCTGGGTTGAGGGGATATAATCGATCCAACAATTTTTTTTTCACAAAACTGATAGCAAACTTGGAATTATTACACGAAAAAAACCATTGAGTAAACAAACGTCGCATTTGTATTATTATCCATGTTCTTGAAGACGTTTAGAGCCTTATTAAGATTCAATATAGATTATGCAAAATTAATTATTAGTCATATGGTTGTAACGAATTGTGTTTTAAATATAAAAAATACAGCTTCGGACATGATTTTTCCAGTAGAATTAGATTTCAGCATTTATTTTGCAAAGAAATTGAACAAATGAGTTACTTATTCAAACAAATTATTTAAAAAAATCTATTTGCCAAACCTAATGGCAAATTAAGAATCGGCTATGCTCCAAACACCTGAATTCCATATAGTTTATCTCTTCAAGATCTAATATCTTATAAGCACGCCATTTTTTGTTTGAAAAAGTTTAAACAAATTATTTTTGAAAATTCAGCTTCGTTAGTCTCTATGAAATCCAATCACAAACATTTCTGGATTAATTCGGTTTGATTTGGTTAAGATTTGCGACCTATTGGTTGTTTTGAACATTCTGTCCGCACTGTGGGCCGGGCTGTGTAAACGGTGCACGTAAGTAGGCGTGGTCAGGCGTAGTCAGACGGAACCCGTGATGGAACGAGGAGAGGATTCTCGATGAAGCGCAAAAAAAATATTGGCAAAAGAAAGTAAAATGCCATGTCGAAATGTAGAATGTGTATCTCTCAGATTATTACGAGTTATAATAAAAATGCGAATCAAAAAGTTTTTTATTGCAGCATGCTATGCTCATCTTTATAGTAGCAGTCTTGAGGAGAAAGATATCTTCTACGTCTTATTAGATGATAGCATAGGAACATGCTTCTCTAGCGCAAGAATAGTATTACTTCAAGACATGAATGGCTGGGTTGCCGTACACCGCGATGGAACCGAGAGAGTACTTGGTCATTTCGAAACTCAAAAACAAACGAGAATAGGGATAAATCGATTGTCTTATTCTAATAAAAATAGGGCTTGAGTAAAAAGACTTCTTTTAGGCTTAAAATGATACCCATGTATACTTATTGAAGAGGCAAAAGTCATAGTATGATTGGCTGGTCAAAACAAAGCATCCTAAATATTTTATCTGCTTCTGCTGATCTGAAAAGAGCTTCCGTGGAGGCAATGAACATTGAATGATCTTGATAAAGGAAATACGAAAGTGATGTACAACTAAGAAATTGGTTTCTTATTAAGCAATGTGTAAGGAAGAATAGGTTATGTCCAAGAGGATGCTCAATACATACATAGAAAAATGTTTGAGGATAGCTTTGTTCGACGAAGATGTGTAAGTTAGTTGAAATCAATATGGAACATTGCTCTGCTTTATAGGGGGATAGAACAACTCGATAATTTTGTGTAGCTTGGAAGTTTATTCGCCGCTAACGGAAAGATATATGTAAAGTTCATCAGACGTATAAATGAGTGTGGGAATACCATCGACAGTCTACGAGCTCTTACGTCAAGGGTAAATGTAACAAATGAAATTAAAAGTGCATTACAAAATTATGTGTTTGAATTTACTGTGCTGTATGGTAGTGAGACGTGGACGTATCGAGAAGGGAAAAGGAGTGGACTGAACACAATCGGCATGCGATTCCTGGGGAATGTTTGCGGTATAACACTACTGCACAAAGTAGGCAATGAGTAGTTTTTTAATGTGAATATCATCCCTTCTTCCTCCTGAATAACAAACTTGGCCAAAATTTTACACCTTAAGTTTTTGAATCCCAGTAGTACGACATGACTGTAACCAAACGAGTTACGTCTTCATAATCCCGTCCGAGGGTTCGAGATACGCTGAGATCCTCCGTAACATCTAGAGGACGGTGGAACTGATCCGCGTAATCGTCCGTCGTGTCAGGGTCGAAGTGTTTGACCTCGAAACACTCGCGGGAAGTAGCGACATCGTGAAAGGGATTGGAAAACATTCCGTTGTTGAAATGACAGGTGAAGAGGTAAAGGTGAGCTTAACTAGAAAGGCCTTCAGGGATCTCCTAAAGGCCTTTGTTGAGCTTAGCGAAGAGGAGGGCGCCAGGCTAGCACGCGTGAGGCACTTCAAAGTTGGATGTGTGTTCTGTCGTGTGATAAAGAAGGCAGAGGGGGCCTAATTCTACCACTGTCATGGTTACGGCCATACGGCAGCGGGTTGCACCAAACCCGACAAAAAGTCGTGTTACTGGAGGTACGGCAAAGAGGGACGCAGGTCCACGGAGTGCTATAGCACTTCAAACTCCTACCTCTGTGCCAAGGTACTGTAATGCAGGCCCGGCCAAGTAGTCAAACGCTGACGAGCCTATGGCGTTGCTGTAGATGATTCGTATATATTAGTAGAGCCAAAAGCAGGAGGAGGAAAAATTCCAAGTTGGCAAAAAAGTGGTACGCCAAAGCACTTCGAAGAAGCCATATCCCTATTTCTCTGAAGTACTACAAAAGTGGATCCTGAGGAAAAGGGTTGGCAGGAGAGGCGAGGTTTAAGTCAGTGAGAATCTGACACTACTTAACCAATCATCGCCGTCCCTCGTGGAAGATTGCTAGATTGGGTGTCTATTGCAAGATTTCCTCCTCTACAGAAAAAAAGAAAATAAAAACCAAATGATTTTGATAGGATAAAGTATTTTGAATTCCTTCAGTTTTATTTTCCATTGTTTAACTATAAATATTAGCAGAAGAAGGCTAGCTTACGGAATCGACCTGTATTTTCAGACCTAAAACAGTCAGCAGGAGGAAATCTGAATAGACTACATAGAGGCAGACTGATCGATAGAAAGTCATAAATTATTATGGGATCATCGTGAGAGTCATTTTCCTTAATCAGGAAGTTTCGAAACATTGAGAATTAACAAAAACTTGATAGGGCCGAATTCACATGAATCTCATACCTTCCATCATAAATTATGAGAGTGAAAATTTCTTTAGAGAAAGTCTAGTAACAGTAAAAACAACCTGTTTTCAGATTTTATTTAGGCAATTGTTTAATGATATCTTTGCGAGTGTACATTTTAGATCTCTAAAATATATTTACATTAGATCTAGATATTGCCTACATGAACTTTTTGTTTTTTCTATACCAGTAGGATCCATAAATTGGGCGATGTGCTCTGATGGAATCCTTGAGATTGTAGTGATCAGCTTCCTTCAGCCGCCTCGAGTTAGGAATTCAATGTCCCTCAATGGTCCTATTACTTCGAGAGTTTGCGGATCATGTTCATTGTATTCTGTTACTCTTGCTCGGTTACCTATATGTTCTCTAGCTTTCGAAAGAACACGACCATTGCTGACGAACATTCCCATTTTATAATTTGGATGAAAGAAGATATCTGAATTTTGTAGTTGACCACTTGGTCTGGTTTCTGTAAAAAGATTAAGGTAAGTGACGCATTCGCAGACATGTTTGAAAATAGCTTAATTAAAAGTTTCAAACACTCGAATAAATAAACAGGAAAGAATATATGAGCTGCCTACTGGTTCGAGCAGATTACTCTATTCTCTGACCAGTTAAAAAGCAGAAGGAACAAATCGACGAGGCAATAGAAAGATATGCATATGAAAACAAATCCACACAACCTTCTAAAAAAATGAAAGAAAAAGTGACCACCAGCCTTTCAATAAATTCATGGTGTTGTAGAACAAAAAAGGAAAATCCTCAACAAATACAACATTCAAACTATATTTTAAAAATCTGCGTATAAAGCACAACAAGCGTGCAAACGCCACGCCGACATCTCTTCTCCTGCCGGTCGATACGGAGAATATTCAAAACCATAGGAAACCTGTAAAGGTCACAGAACACCGCGAAACAGCACCTGCAAATATAATCCAAACTCAACCGCTACGGAAGCCAGCAGAAGATAAATTATTAACAATAATAGAAAGTCATGCTGAGACATTCTGCGCAACCAGCACTAGCTGCGCATCAAATTAGGATATACAATAGAGGAGACTTGATTGACTGATTTGGTTTAACCAGGCCCCACGTAGGATGCCTACCACGAATCACAGGCATCGTATAGAAAACATATATGAACAAAGAATCTGAAACCTTGATTACAGATTGACCCTGAAGAAGTGAACTACACTGTTCACGAATCAACAGCAAAATTCGTAGTTTTGTACGCGATTGAGAATCGAATTTTCTTCTCTAATTTTTTCTTCATTCATGAATAACTGCGATAGATATAAGAACGACTCAATTGATTTTTTGTACCTGGTAAGGATTGTGAAGTTTCACCATTCTGACTAGTTCCTGTGTATAAGGCTTTTGGATTCCCGAAAAGACCACTCGGTCTGGATTCTAGAACAAAAAGAGAGTTTTTCCTGAACAAATGTTTATGAGTGATGGGTAAATGAATTTTGAAAATAAAACTTGATAGAAGAAGATAGGAAAATGCACTAGGACTTGATAAAGAATCTTTCTTCTTATATGTCAGAACATTTATTTCCTCATGATGTTCTTCCCGAATACCCTTAACTGAGATGTATTTTCTAATCTTATTCAACAGTGCTCCCGACATGTACTTTCATTCGTTCCGATTTAAAATAATTATTTTGTTCGGAAATCATCTAACAAGATTTTTTCTTACCTTCTACTCGCCCATAATAATAATATTCTTCAGAATTTCTAGAATAATCGAACTTAATCTTTAAAAAATTTGCATGGCAAAACCAAATGAGTGTCAAAGATAAGATACCTAGAAAAAATTCATTATATTTGGAAGTAATCTTTGAAATTGTCTGTTGTGATGATTGTATAAGTGTGGTAGAGATCCTCTCTTGAAATGTTGCCTTGGTCTCTATTTGCTATAGATTGTTTGCGCAAAACAGAAAATAAGATCACATGACAAGAAGGAGGCTTGGAGATGAACAATTATTTGATTAAAATCGTTAATATGGAAAAATGTTCAATTTTGTTTAACAATCGCTTCATTTATTAAAATCTATTCTGTCATCTAATCATTGGAAAACCAACCCTCCCAAAACTAATGGATATCTCTTCAGAAAAAATTCCCCCTGAAATTTTTAAATGATCTCGTCAATACTTCGAGTTATGGAAAATATAATAGCGTGATTCAATTCTGTTGAAAAATTGCATTGAAATTCAAATGTATCTCATCATTCCGTATTGTAATCTAATAACGCAAAAATTACGGATTCCTATGAGAAAATTCTTTTCTGGTCTCACAGATCAAATTCCTGCTGGACTTTTCTTGAAGTTGTAATATTATTGAATCTTTTTCTAATTGAAAGTTTTTTTAAATAAGGATTTTCGCGGGTATATATTATGGCACTTACCAACAATATCAAGCAGGAAAACTGCAAATGTAAGGAGTAGAGTTCCAATAAAAATCTTCATTCTTGCTACCGAAAGATTACCTAGGCCTGAATGAGGAATCGTCAATAAGATAACTGCTATTTATTCTGGAGATCACAGACCTTCACCGGAATAATTTTCATGGTTATCTAAATTTCCGTAACTTAGGTGAAACACGCAATAAGATGAATTTTGTACGAAAACGAGGTCTTAGGAAGAACTCGGTACGTGCCTTGTTTATTTGCTATCCACGTATAATACAATGACAGTTTTCTTTTATATCCGCGCGAAGAGGATTCGAAGAAAGCGATATATGTTCGAAATAAATAATTATTGTCAGGTTCGATGAATAATTTTCTCTTTTTCCAATAAATGTTTCCTTTTTTGAAAATTTGCAACTTTATTCCAGAATAATTATTTTCTAAAAAGTTCTGAAGCATTGATAGTTCTCCCCAGACGGTAAGCCTATTCAGAAATAACTCTCGATAAGTTCTGAAATCGGAGTACAATATAAAGTACGTATTGGAATTCGTAAATTATAGATAATTAATTCAAAAAGAATTATATTTATCCATTTCTAACTTATTCTGAGTTCTTAAAAGTATTCTTTAAGAACCTCTGATGAGTTTCTAGAGTATTTCGAAATTTAACATTTTATGACCGCTCACATTAATTCATAAAGAAACTTGAGTG
>WSXT02073986.1:0-12206 GCA_011762715.2 Neuroterus valhalla
TTTTTCATTTTTCTAAGAGTTTGTATTCATTATCTACTAATTATTCTTTATGATTTCCAAGTAATTTCCAAAAAAAATAATTATGGTTTATTGAAGTTTATTCAATTTTCGTATTCTTATTGTAAATTTCTGAAATAGCAGATAACACTGCAAAATTGGAATTAATTATTATTTATAAAGAATTCAAAGGAGTTCATGTGTGACATTTTCAAAAAGTAATCAACACTTATCTAACAAATCTAATCAGAAAAAAATCTCAAAGAAAATTGTGTTATTGGGTATTTGTTTTGCGGTCATTGGGTTATTGGGTTAATGAAAAGGTAAGGATCGGGGAACAAAAAGGAGATGAGTTTTGGACAGGGACGGGTCTTAGGCAAGGGTGTACGCTAAGCCCGTTGTTATTCAGCATATTGTTAGCAGATCTACAAGAGAGAATGGAAAATAAAGGAAAAGGAGGTCTAGCATAAGATAACATAATATATAACATAATGTAACATAATATGTAAGAAATAGTGAGCAAGAAAAAGGGCGAAGAGACTAAATGTTAAGTTAGGTGTAAGGCATAATTTGAGTAAAATTGTAAATGATGTAAAGGGAACGGAGCCCTCATACCCGTAAAAGGGAGAGTAATAAATGATAACCATAGCGTATTTAGTAGAAATCCTTTTAAAATTGCCATGATTCCTTGGAATATATTTAACTTCTTCGGTACTCTTTGAAATCCCGTAAAATAAAAAAACTCTATCAAACTTCTCAAATTCTCTCAAAATCTCGTAAAATCCGTAAAAAATGCTAATTTTCAAATTCAGAATTTTTGGCGACGACTAACGTTTGAACGTTAAGTCAATAAATATATAAGTATGGATTAAAAAAAGGTACATATTTCGTTCGAGATATATTAAACATAACATTTTCGTACATACCTTAATATTGCTAGTTTTTGCTGCTTCTTTATTGCAGTGATAGCATTGACTAACTGCGTCATCGTAGGCTTTCTCTACTTTGTCATTTTCATTTTCTTCAAAACATATGTATAATATGTCGTCAGGATTTAGTCCTTTGACCTTCACAGTTTCACCTGCATCCTAGTGAGGAATAGAAACACAGAAATTTTTTTAATGAAACAAATATTTGAGGATCAGGAATTCATTTTGTAAACTTACTCGAATATCAGAAGCTAACTTTTTCAATACGTTAATCATTCGTTTCACGGGTATCGTACTTGGATCATCCGCATCCAGGGGTGCCGTTGCTGTGAGGACAGTCTGTAAAAATATAAATTTATGATAAAATTGAAGTGTAATTCATATTACAACTTTTAGTATTCGATTCATATAAGATTGGTGTGACTAAATAAATAAATGAATAAATGGAACCAACACCATAACAGCGACAAAGATAATAGTGAAGCACAGTTAGGGCCGCATTGTGTCTGTACATGTACGCGTCTTCGCAGATACTCCTGTCGATCAGCAGGTTTTACCGACAGCCTGCTTTTCCGATTTTTGATTCACGTTGTTTGTACATATCTCTTCATACAGGCTCAATGATCCGAACAATCCTTTCATCCAGAAAAGCTGTGAAGATCTTAGGCAGCGTGTTGAGACAAGTTAATAGTATGTAGTCTTTTGGATTGGACAAGTTGCCTTTCTTTTGTAAGAGTGCAGTGCGTACATCTATCAGCCATTGTGGAAAAGGCATCTCCGTATTCAAATATGAGGTGAAGATTCGAGCCAGATGCTTACTGTATCTACTCGGCTCCGTAAATCTCTCTTAGAAATGTACCGGCATCCTCGGACTTGGATTTGTTTTTATGAAAAACAGGAGTATGGCCCAAAAGACGCGATAGGTCGGTGAAAAACTGTTGATTTTCCCTAACCCACCCTTTCCATTCTCTCATTCTCCTCCTTGCATCCGATAGTACCCGAATGTCGTCAACAACATGCTACTTAGTGGTCAGCAACTTAAAAATTTTTAGTGTGTGATGATGACTCCTTAAACGTGAGCGAACTTTCCAACCCGTGCCGTGAAAGGCTTACTGTATTTTACATAATCAATTACGCACTGCATACTGGACGCGTTTTGTCTAACCCAGCAAATATCCTTGTTTCGTTGATGCAAGCGCTTTCCATCTATCATCGGCTTGGACCTTCGATTGGAATCAGTCAAGGCTCTTGCCACATCATAAACTGAACAAGTGGTAATTCAGAGGTCGGGTACCTTCAAGACACTCCCGCGAAGTGTTGCATCTATTTCAGCCAGATCAATAGGCTTAGGAGAAACTCGTATATTATTGTTTCTACTTGTTCTAAAATCGCTATCGTCTCTTAGGAAATGCACGGTTTCGTAACTCTTGCTGTGAAAGGTGCGAAAGCTTTGGGTGTTTCTGACACCACAGAGTGTGCAGGCGCTTTATAACATCTGCAATAAGCAGCAATAGTGTTAACATACCAATCAAGCAGGATATCATCTAGTTGATCCGTCCATAAAGAACGCCGATTGTTTTGCCGGTTCGTCATGGTGTTTGAGTCTGATTCAGCACTCCGAATTCTGGACCGATCGGCACTACTGGCCGAACCATTGTCAGGTGCTCTGCGCGTTCGATCATTTTGAACCGCATTGATAATTAGATTTGGGTCTTGTGTTTCCGTGATTATTCCTACTAGTAGCTAGGGAAGGGATTGTCCATCCTCGCAGAGCCCCACATACAAACTCTGGAAGGTCCCCAATATCCTAAAGACACCGTAACGAATACTACACCCAAGTGCCATTCAGCTTTCAGCACGATTATTTACGCCTTAGCTTAGGGGATTTTCCTTCGAGAACATTCTTAGACTATTATCTGTGACTGCTTATTCCTTAAAAACCCTCGGCACAAGAGCCCTGTATCCGCAACTCGAAGGCGCATCTGGTGGCTTTTTCGTGGGCCTACTGGTTTCATTTCGAAATAACCGAACCGCATGGTGGCAGAGCGTATACATATAAATTGTAAACCTCGATTCTTGATGTGATTTTGTTTCCTAAATTAATTCCCCTCTTAACCGACGGCAGTGGCTGCGTGGTAACTTTCGACTCGGGCGGGATCTCGAATGTCAAGCATGAATGGGCACAGTTAGCGCTCGGGTGGGTGACTGTTCGGGATTCTCACTTAGTCATGTTTCCACTTCGTTTAACTACTGTCGGGCGGGAGGTTTGACGCCAAGGATCAGTGTAGGCATTCGATGCTATCGATTATCTACATCTACACTCGTCTGTCGATAATCAACTGCGCTCAAGAGTTTTGGTTTTCTGCAGTTTTCCTCTCCTCTGACCATATGTTCAGGCAAATGCAAGCGTTTTAAATCAGAAATCCGGCTGCAACAGTAGGGGCATCAGAGATTTTAAAAAATCCCACAGGATTGAGTACGTCAGGCATTGCTTGGAGGTATATCATGAGAGTCAGGGTTGTTGGGGATTTCGGGAAGGGATTTGAGTTGAAGGGTTAGAATGTCCGACGATCTCTTGTGGAAGGGGGGAATATAGATACGTAGAAACCCGGAAAGGGTATACATGGAGTGATAAATCTATCTAAACCTTTTAATTCCCCTCTTGATTAGGAATGTTGTTTTCGAAAGCTGAAGTGTAAATAATAAATGGGAGGTTCGCATGAGATTATTTCTCTTGACTTAAAGAAAATAAATCATTATTCAATGAGATAATCTTTAATTATAACTTGAGCAATGGGCCCTTTTGAGGAAAGTTTTACGCCCGCAATGACAACGAGAAAAAGATCTGGGAAATTGATTCCCGTCTGCCATCTGAGGATAAATTTCTCAGAGGCCAATAATCTGATTTGCGAACTTATAATTTCTGAAGCATCAAAGGCTTTTTATCAACCAGCTAAGGAAATTCATTCGCGTCGGCTCTTAAGTGGATGAATATTCTAAAAGCTCAGAGGCTCGAGTCGTAGGGCAATGATGCGTCACACATGAATGCCTCTTCAAACCAGATGGAGGAATACATTTCTGCCTGCTTTTGAGAGAATAATACTCCTTTTCAGAAGAAATTACAAGAGTTTGTCCAAAGTTCTCTCAATTAACTCTCCAAAGAAAGTTATAGGACAAGACAGAAGGATTAATCTTCCAGCTAAGGAGGGCACTCCAACCATTGTGAGATCGCGATCGTTTCGCGAACGTCGACAAATTTTGTAGTTTTGTACACGATCGAAACTCGGAATACCTTATTTCATCAATATGGAGGGTGTTTCTGGAGGTAAGTTGAATATATTTATTCATTCAAAACTCATTCTATGAAACCTAACATGTTTCAAAATCGGAAACCAAAATAGCTCGCAACCTAAGCTAATCATTGAAAATTTCTGCACAGATGTGTCGAAATCGTTGTGATCCAAAGAGATCCTGCATTGTTCTCAGTTTAAACTATTGTAAAATATTGTCAAGATACAGTAATTCCAAAGTGAAGTGGCGGATGTTTGCAGATGGACGTTACGTACTTCCTTTTATGTCGGCTGTGTTGGTGTGGGCTGTGTTTTGCTACATCCGGCCATGACATAGTAGTCTCCTAACATTTTTTCTTATTTAACGAACTTGTCAATCTGCATTCTGAAAAATCCAGGATCATATTTGGTTGTTGACGTCAAACTTGATCTTCATTTTACACAATAAAAAATGGCATATACAATATGTCGGACAACTTTTTATGTAGCAGCGGGCTAATAATAAAGTATTTTCTATTGCACATGTATTTTCAATATTTGAAAATATTAACATCGCTCAAGACTACCAAACCGAAAATCAGTCTCATAAGTCATTGGACATATTCTTGTTGCTAAATTTTGTATAAATTAGTGTTATTATGTAAGATCATTTACTCGAGAAGTGTCATGTACAAGAATGGGAATTTTCGAAATTTTGAAAGAAAATTTACAAGCTGATATGCAAGAATAAATCTCATAGAAAAAAAATTTCTGAAAAAAGAAATGATTTCGAGCTGGATTAAGAAAAAAAACGAAGTAAAAAAATTGCTTTGCAATATGCTTTCGAGATAGAAAGAGGCATACGGCCAACTTGGCATTGATCCATTCGCAAACTGATCCATTCATTTCAAGTCCTGGGAAATCTTCGATGGCAAAAAAAAGCTTTGATCCAGAAGCTGTCGCCATGTTTTTGTGCAATTACGACTTCGAATTAGATAATAACGATGATGATGAAGTGGATGTTGAATAAAGCGAGTTTGAGTCAAAATTTAATTATACCGTTTAAAATAAACAATTTTTTCCTAAGCTTATTTTTGTTGTATATTATTGACAATGAGTTATGATACCTTATTGTACAAAAAGTACTAACTTCAGAGGAATATTTCCTGTGATGGTTTTTCCAAGAAAGTGTGTGTGTGTGTACCTTAAAAACTCCCAGACACTGACTTTTTAAAATTTAGCGACTTCAATGACTCAACGATAATAATTAACTGAAAATCGAGTGAGTTATGGAAAAGTTTTTCGCCATTTTGATTCCGTCATTTTGTAAAATGGAATTTTGACTTCAGATTCGTAATCAGCGAACCCTAAAAACCTCCTTATACCAATTTCGAAAAAATAAAAAATTCATAAGCATACTCGACCATTATATTGGATTCGCCATTTTGTTTTTGGAAATCCCGACTTGAGATTCGTAATCAGCGACCGCGAAAACTCCCTTGTATTAATTTGGGAATAAATGAAAAATTCAATCAGCATAATTGACAGCCATTTTGGATCCGTCATTTTGTTTTTGGAAATTTTGATTCCGGATTCGTAATAAGTGATTCAGAAAACCCCCTTTCACCAATTCGGAGAGAATAAAAAAATTTGTTTAGCACACTCGTCCGTCATATTGGATCCACTATTTGGTTTTTGAAATTTCTGACACCGGATTCGTGATAAGTGACCCCAAAAATCCTTGAGTGACAAAATCTGACCCATTTTATGAACATTTTCTACTTTTGGCCAGCTTTTCCGATTTCCGGACCACTGTGCGGCGCGGCGACAAGAATAATTTCGGCGTCTTCTATCAGACTCGTGCTGTATTTCCTTCTCCCACCATTCGTGAGTGCAGTCGAGTGGGAGTTTGAAGAGTCTTTGTTTTTCATCTTATGTTGTGTGATGAAACTCTGCGTGATGCTCGCACATGAGATTTTTTTTTTTGCCTATGCGAAGGCTATATTGTGTCTTATTCGCTCAACTCACACAAAACTCATTTGTTTTTTTCTAGATATTAGGAACTTCGATATTTAAGAATATTCCTAAAATATATAAAAAAAGCTGTTAAATTTCTCTTGATGTGTTTGTTCAATACAGTATTTATCAATTTGAAAAGAATCGTTCGGATAAAATTTTGTATGTGCGCCTTTATCTCTCGAGATCTTACGAAACTCTACGTCACTCCTGGATAAATATTAGATGGGTAAATGAACTCACGATATTTTTCTCTTGTCGAAATTCATAACATTGAAGGTCGACTGAATATTTCAAATATTATTTCAATATTAGGCATAAAAATAATGATATTTCGTTGCTTTAAACATAAACTTCAAGTTTAGTAAGGTTCACAATAAAAATAATATGTAGCATAAAAACAAGGTTTAATAAATCAGATGGCAATATTTTTATAAGATAATTATATTATCAAATTTGATTTGAAGTTTATGGAGCCTAAAAACGAAGATAAATTTTTCCAAATAAAATTGTCGTGGTCAAATGCAATGCATAAGATTTTTACTATAAGAGTGGGAAAACTAACTTAGAACAAGGAATTGCATGTTCAACTAAATATATGAAATCTCAATCAAGAGAGACAAGTTTTTATTCAGATAGTCAAATTCCCGATCTACAGAAATAAGTTTGCAACCATATGGTCAAATTTTCGAACGGAATAGAGAATTTTCGAAAATGTAGATAATTTTTAATCAAAAAAAGATGCGCTTTTAACAAAACAAGTCAATTTGATACAGAATAATAAAATAATAAGAAAATATTTGAACTTAAGAGTAAAAGAGACAAAATTTCAACGAGTAAGTTCAATTTTTAACCAAATAGTTGAATTTTAAACCTAAAAAGATGGACTTTCAACTATATCTTTTATTTCTAAAAACAACGAATGAAATTTAGCAGAAGCCCAATTTTCCACGATGAATTTTCAAACAAACAGCTAAATTTCTTATCCAAAAGGATGCATTCTCTAAATAATTAGGTGAATTTTCAACAGGATAATTGAATTTACCCAAAGCTTGTACCCTTTAGGGTTACGTCATGAATATTATATGCGCAACGCTGCTATCGGAAGAGAATAATTTTCGACGAAACAGTTGAGTTTTTATGCTGAAATGCAGAATGTTTTAAAAAAAAAGCTGATTTTAAAACCCGAAGCTATAGATTCCTGATTTAAAAATATGACTTTTGCACCAAATACCTAAATTTGAACAAACTAATTAAATACAAGACAAAACATTTGAATGTTTGATATGAAGAATATGAATTTCCAAACAAAAAAGATGGATTTCAAATCGAGAGAGATCAATGTTCAACGAGAAATTCAATTGTTGGTATTTCATCCCAAGAAATTCGAATTCAAAAAGGCAGATGGATCTTCGAGGGAAGTGTGAAAGTTCACATTCCAACAAAGAAGATTTTACCGTCGCATCAAGAACATTTAATTTTTCAAACATAAAAAAAAATATTATTTCACGAAGGAGCTGAATTTTCAGTCAGAAAAGATTTTCTAGCTAAGATAGACATCGAATGTTTTGTTGAATTTTTGAACCAAAACGGTGGAGTCACTCGGAAAACGTTCAATAAAACCCAAACATATGAATACATTGATGTTCAAGGTACTAGTAGAATTTCGTACAAAGGCAGTCGATTTCCCAACAAAAAAAGATGTTTTTCATTCGAATAGTTCAATTTTGAACCACAGACGGTCAATTTTCAATCAAAATTTGAAAGGGCATACGATTTAAAACAAAAAGTACAATTTTTCGAAATCCTTGCAAGGCAATATTTGCGAAGAACCAATCTTCTTATTGAGATGAGAAAGGAGAAAAATGAATTTTCAACAAAATAGTTGAAATCGGCAACCCTTGGCAAACAAACAAAATACCAAGAATCCAACGATCAAACTTGGACAAACGCCCTTGAAAACACCTATTACAAAAAAAAACAGTGTAGAAAAAAAGAGAGGAAAGATAAAAGAGAAGCAACCTCAAAATCCCCTTCTTTCTCTTTCTCTCTCTTTCGTTCTTTTTTTACATTCTCATCAGAGAAGGGATTAGATTTGTGTAAAATTTGACCCCTTCCCCTTGTCTTTGTCAGATGTCCACGTTTCGAGACCCCCTGAACCCGAAAAACAGGTTTTTACGAATGTGTCTGTATGTATGTATGTATGTATGTATGTATGTATGTATGCATGCATGCATGTATGTATGTATGTATGTATGTATGTATGTATGTATGTATGTATGTATGTATGTATGTCTGCTTTTAGCACGATAACTTTTGAAGAAACTAATCGATTCTATTGGCCTTTGGTAGACTCTTTCAGTGTCAGAAACTGAAAGTCAAGTTCGTTAGCCAGCTATTTTGGACAAAAATTCAAAAAGTTAGAGCATTTTGAAAATTTTTGAGAACATTTTTTTCAAGACTCGAAAATTGTAAGTACAGCTTCCTGTAATGAATAATAAGTGGAACAATTTATTCCTACGAGTTTTTTTGATGAAAACAAAATTGTCAGAGTTATGTCATTTTCAAAATTCAAAAGTATAAACAAAAACAAGAATTTTTAGCCAAACAACGAAAGATATAAAAAAAAGGTATAGAAGAAAAAAAATATTTTTTTTGGAAGCCCTACAAGATGGTCTTCAGAACTTTTTGAATTTTCTCAAAAAATCGAAAAATAAAATTTTGGTCGCACAAAAAATGATGAAAAATACAAAGTTTCATTTTTCGGTCAAACTATACAAGCAGCAGGAAAATATAAATGAACAAAAATTGTGAACTGAAAAAAGATCTACAAATTTTGTAAAATTTACTTTTTGATAGGACAAGTAGTTCTTGCTTTATTTAAAAAAAAATACTATACTAAAAAAGAAAAAAATTGAACTTTCGGACGATACTATTTAGGAAAAAACAAATAGATACAAGTTTTTTACCAGGGAAATATATTTAAATGTGTTATTAATATTTTTTTTGAAAGGATATGCAGTTTTTATTTCAATCAGGAAAAATAACTATAAAAATTAAATAATAAAGTTTTGGAAAAAATTACGAAGGCTAAGACAGAATAATGATTGAGTAAAGTTGTCACAAGCTCAGGAAACAACAAATAGATACAAGTTCTTTACCAGGGAAATATATTTAAATGTGTTATTAATATTTTTTAACAGCATATGCAGTTTTTATTTCAATCAGGAAAAATAACTATAAAAATTAAATAATAAAATCTTGGAAAAAATTACGAAGGCTAAGACCGAAAAATGATTGAGTAAAGTTGTTCACCCGAAAAAGATCTATAAATTTATTCTAATTTTTCCGATTGGACGCGTTGTGTTTGTTTCAATCATATAAAATGAAATAAAACATTAAACAATGCAATTTCTGGGAAAAGTACACACCGTATGAGAAAAATGAAGCAACAAAATTTCTTTCCCGTTTCGGACAATTTTGCTCGAGTGCGCAGCACGAGACATGAGATGAGAATGTATTCGTTGAAGCCGGAGAAGCGTTAACAAAAGAGAATTCACAATCATGAAATTAAAGTTGGCGACATTTCGCTATCAAGTTTTAAAAGCTCTGTATACATATTGGGGAAAGTACAAAGACCGAGCGCGTAGCGCGAGATCCGACAGACGCGCGCCTTAGGCGCGCTCAAACTTGCGAGCAAAACGAGCCGCGCGCGAAGCGCGTTATGAGAACCCAGAACCCAGGCTGCTCTCTACCTGAATTCCCACTGAAGACCCACAAAATACTTTTTCTTCCTTTGACATATAAGATAAACAGAGTATTCCAACATTCGAACTATTATTTGTAAAAAAATTAAGAAAACAGGGAAATCACCAAGAGCATGCAACACTCTGCCACGTGACCAATTATTTCATGTACATATATTATTACGTTGTTATATTCAGCGACTCAATAATAAGAAAAATGAATATATTGTGCTAAAATTGTCAAAATTTTGATGTCTGGTCGGCAAATATAGTGACAAAGTATTTTCGAAAATGTAAAAAAATTGGCTTCTAAATTTTCCATCACGTGCAGATGTAATAAAAAGTGTCTTATCCAATGAAGGGTCGAGTTGGTGATTTTTTCTTTGATTTGATATGCTAATACTGTATGAGAATTCTATAAATTATATCTCCAATATGATGAATGATAAGTAGAAAAATATGTTGATCACTTACTTGGAAAGTACAGACAGTCAATAAGTAGAAGGCCGCAAACTTCATGATTGAATAAGTGTTCAAATATGTACTTGCCAGCAAACGTGAACCAGAAGTATCCCATTTGCCCCCATAAGGCTCGTTTTTATACTCAAACTTTGCAATACGTGGGATGTTTATTTAGTTAACGCAAGAACAATTCATGACAGAAGAATTGTGGAAAAAATTATGAAATTATTATGATTTGAAGCCGTGGTAGAGGTAACCTTTTCTGAACGAAAACATCCTTTGCTCGAATCTCTTTTTATACTGTAAGTATATGTTGATATGTTTTATTGAATGAGATCATGAAGAAAAAAATAATTTGAAAAAATTCCATATTCGCTCGGCATGAACTTTTTATTCCCACGTAGGAAACAAGATTTCTTCATATTATAAGGATGTGTTATTCGATAATAACATTCTTACGTCATATGATATTTTCACCATCATATAAAATTATACTCCGTTATATTTATGTTATTGTGAATGTCCTCCTATTCCTTCTCACCTTCACGGAAAAAAATAATCCACAGAAAATTCACGAACTTGTAGCTAGGTCTCGGATACGAAGAAAAATTATGAAATATTGAAACGTATCAAATTATAATATTGACGAACTATTTGTAGAGCTTCACGAGAGCGAGACGAGAGTTTACTCAACTCTCGATCTCGATCTCGTGAGACATCCGAAATCAGACTCTCGTCTCGATCTCGGAGCAAATCACTCTCGTCTCGAATCGAGACTCTCGACGAGAACTTTCCTTTTCTGTATGTTATTATTTTTATCATTATTGCATGTGGGTCGGGACATCTTACTACTCTAGCGCCGGGGTTATCTTATGTATCCTATTGTAATACAGCCCTAACTTTAATCGTCACTTTTAAGTCCTGTTTCCGCCATCGAAGAGTGAATTTCAGTATGTAAGAAACATCATAGTATCGATTCTTAGAATTTAAGTTTTGAGTATACATGCAAAAATTTAATCATTCTTATGCAACCGCGATTCTCTGAGAGCATTAACTTGTTTGAGCGGATGGATAAAAAGTCCACTCTACGTACGAATTTGCAATTCTGATTTCTATCTAGTTTTGTGTAAGTTTCTTTGTGTCAGTTCTTATAACAGAAGCTTATTAATAAATTAATTCTTTCTGAATTGTAATTGCATGACTAATTTCTCGATTTGGATTTATTGCTGTGTATTACGTACTATGACAAGAAAAGTTTCGAGAACTTTCGTCGAGATCGATATCTCGTCCACTCTAATCTCGATCTCATGATCGAGATTTTTTATAACTATCGTCTTGATATCGTCTTGACTCTCGACTTCGAGACGATAGCGAGAGTTCTTTCGAACTCCCGTAAAGCTCTAACTATTTGTGGTATAATCGACGATGATTCTCAAGATAGTGCAAAACTACTTACGAATATTATGTTAAGGGATAAAATTAGAATTTACGGAACTCTGTTGAAATATCAGTTGGGAATGTGAAGTATCACGAGTATTCACGAGATACAACGTAAGCATTGTGAATAGGAATCAACTCAGAAACCCAGGAGTAGTTCCTGAAAAATGAAGTCTGAAATATAAAAAACAGATTCCGTCGTTTCTCCTTTTTGACGGCCATTCCTACCTTCACTCGAGCGACCACAGATAGTACATCAGAATGGCATGTATCTGTATGTAATTTATTCTCATCCCTTTTACGGGTTTGAGGGCCTCCGTTCCCTTTACAATAAGTTACATAAGTGCCTT
>WSXT02073997.1:0-12206 GCA_011762715.2 Neuroterus valhalla
TGACAAGTACGATTCAGATGTCCACACTTTACGGGACGGTCACCGTAATTTTTACGTAGACACTTCTCTCCGTGCAGTTTAAGAGAATTATGGCTTTGGCGAAAGCCTATCCTTTACGAAGCACAGAGCGCACTTCAATGTTAGGATAGGTTTTGTGCCGTTCTGATAAACTGTAGTTTTTTCTGAACCTCTTTTTTTTATTCGGAAATATTTAATATAATAATGTTGAAGAAAACTTTTTAAACAGAATTTTCGATTCCTTTCCTACTGAACATAAATTTTTGTCGAAAGCGGAAGACTCAACACTATCAGGTTCCACTGAATCCTGCAAGAAAGATTCTAGAAAGTTAAGTGTCACTTGCAAATAACCAGGCGGTCGATAATCCCCAAGAGGAGTTATCTCATTCCCAATACAATATTTTTGTAGTTCAGATCTGTCCGAGTGGTCGAGTCCTCGGATCTCGAATCCCGAACCGATACTTTGCCCGATCCCTCTCGTAGGAATAGGAAAGTTACATATACAGTTATACACACAACCCAATCTCATCGTTTCAGCATCCGAGAGCGACAACTTTTCCAATTTCCCAGATCTCGACTTGGTAAGATTCTATAGACAAACTCAGACCTTCGACTCTAGCCCCCCTTCACATTCCCTTAAAACATCCCTTCAAATGGAGGAAACTACCCCCGGATCACAGGTTGCAGACCACTTATGTGCCAAGGGTTACTCCTCAACGATGCGATCTTCCGATGGGAAAATTTCACTGAGAAATTTATTGCGATAGGGAATTATAGCACTTGATACAAATGGCTGTAGCTGGAAATGACGGTTAAAGTTCAAGCCCTTGAAAAATGTATTTGAATTCTGCGAACGCGTCGATCTCCGCAGTTTATTAGTGAAGGGATCAGAGTAAAGATATACCCCCAAAAAAACTTTCCAAAAGGAAATTCGGAAAGGTGAGAGAAATTTCGTAATGAAACACTTTAAAAAAACCAGATCCGTGGCGTACGCTCAGTTGAGAATCGCCTCCACAGGTATGTCAAACGATATTGATATTTTCATAAATCATAAAAAGGGAAACAACATTAAATAAATAATATTTTACCTATTCTTCTTTATGTTCTGTATTATATATCATGCAGTTGATCCTCGACACTGCAAATTATTTGTATACTTTGTTAGAAATAATACAAACTTTATCTTTTATCTCCAGTTACTATTGACGCAGGCATATCGAGTCTCTCATCTGCACACTTTTCATTAAAAATAACAATTTGACGACAAATGAATAGCAAAGAGGTGGAGCTTCCAAAATAATAAAATATGTGTTAAGATTTTGATGGACTTAAAAAATTAATAAAAGTTATAAAAGCGGGCAGATGAGAGACTCAATATGCCTGTGTCAATAGTAACTGGAGACAAAAGATATAAGTTGTATTCTTTCTAACAAAGTATACAAATAGTTTGCAGTGTCAAAGATCAACTGCATTATTCAATCTAGTCAATGAGTAAAAATAGGTAAAATATTATTTGTCTCATGGTGTTTTCATTTTTATGATTCATGAAAATATCGATATCTTCTGACATACCTTTGAAGACGATTCTCAACTGGACGTACGCGACGGATCTAGTTTTTTAAAATGATTCATTACGAAATTTCTATAACCTTTCCAAATTTTCTTTTGGGAAGTTTTTCTGGGGGATCTGAATATTTTTTGGAACGCAAATAAAATTTTATGGCTGCACAATATATGAATAATCCTTTTATTGAATCGATTTGTCTACTGTCGTTTTATAGGAATGGCTAGGATATAGCGTCTGTTATGCATTTTTGAATTCTCATCAGGGAAGGTATTAGATTCGTTCAAAATCCTCTCCCCCTTTTTTTGTCAAATGTCCACGTTTTAAAACCCCCTGAACCCAAAGAACAGATTTTCACGAATGTGTCTGTATGCATGCATGAATGCCTGCATGTATGTATGTTTTTTGGTTAGCACAATAAATTTTGGAGAAAAAACATCTATTTGATAAGCCGTTGGTACACACTTTTAGTGTCAGAAACTGAAGGTCAAGATCCTGAGCCAGTCTTTTTGGATAAAAATTCAAAAAGTAAGAGCATTTTGAGAATTTTTTAGAACATTTTTTTCAAGGCTCAAAAATCGTAAGTACGGCTTTCTGTAGTAAGTAATGAGTGGAACAATTTATCCTCATGATTTTTTCAATTGAAACAAAATGGTCAGAGAGATGGTATTTTCAAAATTCAAAAATATTTTCTAAAGAGGAGAATTCTTACCCAAACAACGCAATATATGAGAAAAACTTAAAGGGAAAAAATGTTTCTTTATCGGAAGTCTACAATATGATATTTACAACTTTTTAAATTCCCTAAAAGAATAAAAAGTTCAAATTTTGGTCGCACAGAAAATAGATAATATAAAGTTCTATTTTTTGGTCAAACTGGGCAAGGTACGGGAGAACAGAAATGAACAAAAATTGTGCAAGCAATAAAGATCTACAAGTCTGGTAATATTAACTTCTTGACAGGACAAGTATTTCTCCCTTCATTCATGAAAAACTATATTAAAAATGAAAAAATGGAATTTGCGGACAATTGACACAAGCTCTGGAATAAACAAATAGACACAAGTTCCTCACTAGAGAAATATCTTCAAATTTGTTATCATTCTTCCCATTGGACGCGGAGCTTTTGTTTAAATCGTAAAAAACGAAATAAAACGAATAAATTTCTAGAAAAAGTACACAAAATATGAAAAAAATGAAGCAACAAAACCTCTCCTCTGTTTTGGAAAATTTTTGATCGAGTGCGCAGCACGAGATACGCAAAGAGAATGTACTCTTTAGAGCTGGAGAAGCTTTAACAAAAAATTATTCGCAATGATCAAATTAGAGTAGTTGAAATTTTTCTGTTGAGTTTCAACAGCTCCATATAAAAATGTAAAGGAGTACAAAGACCGAGCGCGAAGCGTGAGATCTGACAGTTGCGTGCCCTAGGTACACTCAAACTTGCGAGCGAAAAGCGCGATGGAAATGTGCCCACACTGCGTGAAGTTTTTTGGTCAAACTGTGCAAGATACGGGGAAATAGAAATGAAAAAAAAATTTGCAAAAAATAAAGATCTACCATATTTAAAATTGGAAAATTGGATATTCGGACAATCGACACAAGCTCTGAAAAAAACAAATACATACAAACTATTTACCAGAAAAATATCTGTAAATGTGTTATCATTTTTCCCATTGGACGCGAAGTTTTTTTTTCAATCGTAAAAAATGGAATGAAACATTGAAAAAGACAATTTCCAGAAAAAGTACACAACATATGAAAAAAATGGAGCGCCAAAACTTCTTTACCGTTCTGCAAAAATTTTTACCGATACAAAGTAAGAAGATTGCTTATACATTTCTCCGGAGCAAAGGATAAAAATTAAATCGAGTAAACGG
This sequence comes from Neuroterus valhalla, assembly GCA_011762715.2. NCBI lineage: Eukaryota > Metazoa > Arthropoda > Insecta > Hymenoptera > Cynipidae > Neuroterus > Neuroterus valhalla. Next base: position 3,463 of record WSXT02073997.1, read on the forward strand.
GTAACATCGGAGTATCAGGATTATATATTTAAATTATTGGGAATTGGCAGAAAATTGTTGGTGATCTATGAATCTAAAAAAAATTCGTGAAATTATATTTTTACATACATACATATTTTTATTACGGAGAACATTCTTTTTATATTTCAGAAGAATTTCTGGGGATATTATCCAGGGAAAAAAATTTTCCAGGGCCATTTTAGACCAGTAATTGTAATGACCAGTAATTGTAATGTATTTTTTTTCAAATTGAGAACAAAAAAAATTTATTCGCAGAACTAGAACGATCTATCGGGAAATTTGAATCATTTTTAAAAAAGGGAAGAAAATGAATTGCAGTAATTTTCACCAACCGAAGAAATTTCGAGGGTAACGTTTGCAAAATTCAAAAGTTCAAATTTTTATTGGCATCCTATCCCAGATTCACTAAGATTTCTTCAGTTAATTTTCAATACTTATTCTAATTGTGATAACATGTTGTAAGAATTTATTTCCCAAGTTTATGTACAACTGTGAGAAAAAATGTTTATACTTTTTTTAATGGTTAAGTAGTTTTAATTGAGTTCAAATTCACAATTTTTTTACGATTTTTCACTTCCATTTCAGCCATGGGTCGGACAAAAGTGAGTGTAACGCATTACTGTTCGAACTATAAGACGGAATTCTCCTGGGTTGATGAAGATAGAAAATGTTAAAATTCCTATTTCTATGAATACGTTGACTTCAAAAAGATACAAAAAAATGAATAAATTGGTAAGTCGGTCGAGAGGAAAAAAATGACCGGGAAAAAACCAGGAAAAAACCAGGAAAAAACCGGGAATTTCAAATCGCTTGATCACTAGACACCCTGAGTATGTATTGCATAGAATGAATATATTAACCATTCAGTCGTTTATTGTTCATTGTTCCTAAGGAAATCACCTAAAATCATATATTCCATTCCAAATTTGAATACCAGGATTTTACAAGCCTCCTTATTCAAAACTGTCGATTAAAAATTTCCTCATGATATCGCTGAGACACAGAAATTGTTCAAGCTTCTCGTTCAATCACCGAAGTTAAGCAGCGCTTGCCTCGGTGAGACTCGGACGGGGACCGTCATGCTAGATGAGGAGTATTTATATCTGCTTTAAAGGTGTATTTACTCTAGGACTAATACTAATATAAAATCTGTGATAATATGTTTCTGTACGAATACTGTCCCAACTTTTTTAATTATTTCTCTTCTCCAAAAGGTTAATGTTGAGAAAAATTTAAACTTGAAACATATGTGTAAGAATTGGAATTGCTGCTTCTTAGATGCTTTCCAATGAAAATTTTTGCGTGTAAGAGTCTTCTACTTTACATTTAAAAAAAAAGTGAGTGCTGCCGATTATTTTCGTTTACTTATTCAAGCATGCCTACATTTAAATATTTTTCAATTATAAGTTTGAAAACAAAATTTTGAGGTATACTATTAAATCTCAAAAATTTTCAAAGAAAAGTTGAAAAAAAGTGAAACACACCCAGCTGTTGAAAATTATTAATACATTCACGATTTCTTAGATAAGGCTAAATACAATTTCCTCTAGTTCCATTTAATAACTGTGCATCTTTATTTTCCTCAATGGGAACAAGTGTCAATTTTTTCATTAGGAATTTCTCAATTTTCAACACTATAGATTCCAAAATAACCTCAATTAAATTTAAATCTGCTACGCACTAAATATAAAACATTATACAAATTTAGACAGTATCAGTACATTTTTAATTGAGGAGTGTTAAATCCTTCAGCTTTCTAAAAATATTTAGAATGATAGAATTAAATAGGTTTTTGGAGTTGAAGTTGTCTGATAACAGGCGTTTGCATTCCAGTTGGTCAATATCAATTTCCAGATTCTGTTCAGGATTAAGCTAGTGTCTGGGAAGAAGCATAGCACCAAATCCAGCTGAATGATGGGACAAATGCAAACTTCAAATTTAAGTTTACGTGCCTCGCCGTCGAAAATTTGACGGCATCACTTTCAAAAACATCTTGAACGTTTAGCTGTTTGGATCCATCCGTGATTAAATTTTGCTGTGAATAGGAAAAACTTTGAATATTTATTATATAAACAAATTGAATTTCAAGCCTTTTCTCCTAGTCTACTATTTGACAAATATGGATTTCCCCTCAATGTCCTCTAATCGGCTAAATTCACTATTATAATCGATACGCAATTTGATCAGCAGACATTCGCACTGTAATTTTTCTGGGATTCCATACATCAATTTTGTTCTTATGTAGGCATGTTTCGTTCTTTAATCCATCATTTATCCACTTATCCTATTATCAGCGACGTATAATTGAATAAAACTACTTTCTATATAAATAACAAACATCAATAACTTCAATTAGTAGCTTCTAGAAACTTTAGAAATTGGTTCATTGTTGTTAGGGTTTATCGGAAAGTTCCGCTAACAGGATCACCATTTAGGCGTTAATTGCAAGTCCATGTTAATGGGTAACCATCTGTGTTGCAGGTACTGCACAAGGGCTGAGGTGTTATCAATGCGGACAATACAATGACGGTGTTGGCAGCATTACGCCATGCATCAATTACACAGCTCACATGAACTTAAAGGACTGTCCACCTTCGTCTGACTGGTGTATTGTAAGTATTTCGATAGAAAGAAGATGTCTCTACTAACCTAAATAGAATATGTCTGATATTTATTTAAATTCAAGTCTTGAAAATGTTATTGACATCGTGGTGATTCGTGAATGTCTGATCTCGATATATAATACACTGGATGCTCGATTCAGTAGAAAGTCATGTCTAGTCGTGTGACTAGTTGAAGGCAGAGCCGACATCTTTGATGTAGACGGCTACTAAGAATTTGGCGTAGAATTCAAATAAAGTACGAAGGAAAAAGTGTAAGTAGATTAATAAACAGTACGAAATCCATGTTTTTTTACCAGTATGAGTATAAGTAGTACACATAATAAGATTATCAAATGAAATACTATTTAATATTAAATAAAGACTTGGTAATATTCATTATTATGGAATATAGTGTAGAATATATTTACAAAGACTGTATTTATCACATTTGCATCATAGAAAGTATGAGATTTGTCTTAAATTTGACTCACCTCCCCCCGGTTTCTGTCAAATGCTTACGATTTGAAATTCCTTGAATTTCATTCGCATCCGTTAAAAAGTATGAAAAATACAATGAAAATTTTTCTCTGACGAGAATGTAAAAATGCGCCAACAAAAATATAACCCAAATTTTAGAACCTAAATATGTGCCGTATATACTTACGCGTAAAACGTCCTGCCTCCACTGACCACCCTATATCTCTCTATTGATTATATTATTATTATTATTATTATTATTATTATTATTATTATTATTATTATTATACCATTAGGCCAAATCCTTTTCGAGGTAAGCTAATTCGATTACATTTTATCATTGTAATCGAATTTTTATAGGTTTATTTTTTTTTGTCACTGAGTGGTCCACCACACCACAGCAGATATCTGATATTAATTCTTATGAACTACTCAATAAGAGCTAGTCGAATTTTGAGGCTATCAATTATTACACAAAAAGTATTGGACAGTTATACTTCGTAAAATTTTGAAAACTTAACGTGTAAAAGGGTAACATGAGTTTACAACGAAATCTCCAAGGTTAACAGCGGAAAATACATAATTTAAAAAAAGAGGAAAAGATAGAATTTCCAGCAGAGCAGGTAACTGATATTATTATTATTATTATACCATTAAGCCAAACCCCTTTCGGGCTAAGCTAATTCGATTACGTTTTATCATTGTTATCGAATTTTTATAGGTTATTTTTTTATTTTCTTTTTTTGTCACTGAGTGGTTCACCACACCACAGCAGATATGTGATAATAATTCTTATGTCATGCCATAAATGAATAAATGCACATCTGTCTGAACCAATAAACGAACAATTGGTAAATCTCACTGTGACAGTATGATAAAAAAGTTTTTGTCGCGGGCGCCGCGTGATGATTGATGATAAAAAAAATGATAATTTTGCAAATATAATTCAGGAAAAATTCTCAATAGAAAGAGTAAATGCTCCACAACTGTCACATAAAATTCAATTTGATTATTGCGAACGAGTCATAAGTTAATAATTTTTCCATTTAAAGTTGCAAAAATGATAATTATTGAAAATAATGAAAACGATGCGGTTTTTTGAAAAACGGTTTAAAGTGTTTTCTTGTAATGCTATTATTTACAGATTTTTCTAATTGTTGTCTTTTTTTCAAAAATCACAAAAATTTCATGGGCACAGTTAAGGTGGCCTGACTCATCTGTCATTATAAAGGCTTTTTCAAGATAAACAATATTTCAAATCAAGAAAGAGTGATTTAAGAAGCCAACTTTGATTATATGAACAGGCAATGAATGGAAGATATTTTTCCGGAGTACTCGTATTATTTTTCAAATCTCAAACTTTCAAAAATTTTAACGCAATTATAATTAATTTCTTTCAATTTTTCATATAAGCGTTTCTTCAATTCATGAGATATTCCTCACCCACACGCCTTGAATAAGCTATGAACCATGTATACACTTCAAAAACTTACCTGAGACATTACAGTTCCATCTGGTCCTCGGACTTCAGACGTCCAAATTATATTATCTGGCCGAAAATGCTTTTCGCGAACTGGGTTTTTATGTTTCAAAATAATATCGTCTCTTGAAATTGCCCTTTGCCACAACGCAATTAAATTTGGATCCTTTGGTAATAGGAAAAAGTGGAATTTTTCGCCGTCATAACCTGACTTGCAACCAGGGGGTAGGCAATGATATACCCTATAGTTTTCAACCGTTTTCCAGTCATAAAGAGACAAACACTTTTGAAATAAATCACACTTTCGCTAGGCTACTCACTTTATTGTCTATTTTTCATCAATTATCCTATAAAACGCAGTTTCTAAATCACCTGGTTGCATTTTCCGAGGCAAAGCAATCCAAATCTTCGCTGTCCCGTTCGCAGCGCCATCACTCGGATCAGGTCATTCCCTCCAGATTCTCCGAACGCAAGAAAACCAAAAAAGTGGGGGCGATGCATAGGGCTATTTAGTAGCCGTGTACATCAAAGATGGCGGCTCAGCCTTCAATTAGATTCACGACTTTCCATTGGATTGTGCATCTAGTGCAGTGGCGAACGCAGGGGGTTCCCCCTCCCGAAATTTCTGGAAATCTGAACATTGAATTCATAGGTTTTAATGAAGAACTGGTGCCCAATTTTTTTTAGTAATCCCCCCTCCCACACCCCGAAAAAATTTTCTGCGTTCGACCCTGATCCAGTGTACTATGTATAGAGATCACTGTTGTGCATTGATCAAATCATCGTAATAACAGCATTAGATTCAGACAGTAGCAATTCGGCCGAAAGAAGAGTGTTACTAAGTGATAATTTATTCTAACGAGAATCCGTCCGATTCAAAGCTTATGACCGATCCTTTGCGACCTTATCCGAGGTCCCATAGTCCGCTCGCCCTATAAAAATTAGGCCTGTTTTTTGGCAAAATTGATAGCTGAAAAAAACAGCGCAGTTTTGTAGTGTTGGTGAATACAAAACAAAGGTTGGAGATGGAGAAAACAGGTTTTCTGGTTATTTCAGGGAACCTATTTACCTGTCAAGAAAAAGTCAAATTCAAAAATACATTTGGCATATTTGGATCATAAAAAGAATGGTAAATTTCTTTCTTTAACTTCTGTGAAAACTAAGTTCCAATACATTTTTCTATGAATGTTTCAATAAATGATTCAGTTTGGCACGAGGCACTATTCACTCTCAAATTTACCTCATTTTAGGATTGAAATCTTCTTAAACCTCATATATGTAACGCAAGATAGTAAAAAATAAAGACAAATAAGATTCGATAAGAATCAGTGAGATAGAGAGTTTATTCGAGTTAGAAATCAGATTTGAGCAAGGAAATCCCTAATATACCTTACTGAGTAGCACGGTATAGTAAGAATAACGACAAACAAGCGTGCATAAGAGGCAATAAGAACGAGTATCTGGGCAGCGTTCGAATCTTGTGTGACTCATCAGAGTGTTGATTTAAGCGGACCTAACAAACTTCATTCGAGAGTGAATAGCCCCTCGGTTTGGCACACAAAATTTTCACACATAACACAGAATAAACAATAGTTTCATCTATTTTTCTTTGGGAATAATAATTTTTAATGGTTTATTTCATTATTATTTGATGTCATTTTAAACATACCAATTACGTATTGATTCTAATTTAATCCTATCTCAATACGTTTCAATTACACTTTCAAACCATATTTTTCAAAATTTATTATGGGTTTTGAATTAATTAATGGAACCTTCATAATGGAAACACTCTTCGGAAATCACATAAGGTATTGTTATAATTTCTCTTATTTCCATCTATTATGGTTCTCACCCTGTTATCTTGAGTAATTGACATTCAATATTGTAATTTTTTAAACACAGATCTGATAAGGATAAACCAGCTGGTTTTCGAAACGAAATCGATTTGAAATTTGGAAAATATATAACTAGTCTGGAAGATGTCGCGTTTTTAAGGTTTTATAGCCTTTCATTTATTAAAATCAGCATATTTGTTAATATGCAAAATGATTATAACCGCTGAAATTCGCCATGTTTTGATTTGCAATGGTTTTTTCAATAATTTAGGAAAATCTTTCAAGCACTCAGTAAATATGTCTCTTGCCGCCTTTAACAAGTGTGGAAAATTTCAGCTCAAAATATCTATTAACTTTTCCAAAGAAGCATTTATTACTAAAAAACTGCCTCTTTTCTAACGGAATTTCTACAACTTGGGTTGACAGGATACCATCTCAGTCTAGGAAAATATACACCAAAAGAGCGACACTATTATTTGCGCTTAGCGGCAAAGCGATTTTTTAAAATCAAACTGTCCAAAAGGAGCAACAAAATGATGGTACGTTTTTTTCTTGTAAGCGAATTGAATAAGTCGGTTAATATTCGTTTTAGGAAATCGGTTTGAAAGCCATTTGACTTACATTATCTTCTTACAAGTTTCCCAATAGAATATTTTGATTCAGGTGAAGGGGTAGGGGGAAATTATTTTTTCCTATTTTCTCCAGTAAAATTACTGCTCAGGCAATTTGTCACATACGATTCTCAAATTTGGCCCAAGTTTGTATTACAAGTTGCACTTATCGACATAAAATCCACGGTGCAGTGCATTTCAATTGTATGCTAGATAATCGTGACTGATTAGAGTCCTCGAAACGGTGCAGTCTGCGGCGACAGAGTTGGTGAACCTACTGACATTGCCCGGCGCTCGCGCTAGAGATTAAATTCAAAAACCCTTGATAATAACTGCACCTAATGGTTGTTTCTTTTGAATTTCAACAAAAAACGTACTCTATTTTGTCAGCAATGAACTATTTATTGAAAGGTACAAGGTTATTCGTTATCGAATACGAATTCTCGGATGAATAATTTAATTCCTTTAACTTTTGTGATACGCCATCACTTTTGGTAATTACAATTTACACAAATATTTGATAAAACTCTTGTTACATACAAAATTCGCATATATATATATATATTTATTGATACTTTATCTTCATATTCAAATGCAGAATGTGGATGTACACCCAGAAAACAGTTTCTTTGAATCAAAGATATACGGTCAAATAAACATTTCTTTATTTCGAACAAATTCTTTTTGACTAAAAAAACAGTTTCTTCGAATTGGAATAATTAAAACAAATTTGTTTGGATTACATAAACTTTGTTTGAATGAAACAACATCATTTTAAAAGATATAATGTTTTCTTTAAAATAAAGAAATTTCTCCTTTAGATTATGAAAATAAAAGTTTTTACATAAATAATTTTTTTTATGAGTGTATCAAACTGAAGTCTTGGTCAGTTTACTTGGACTCATGCCAAATAAGTGAATTTGTTCATAAAGACTGTTTGAACTATTAACTATGATTGTTATTTTGTGCTTGTTCGCAATTAAAAATTGATTCCTTACATTTTTATAACAAAATCAATGTAAGTGATACATTCGGAATCCGAAAATGCCACAGTTAACAGTTATATTCATTAATTTATTTATAGCAATTGACAGAATACAGCATATTCATTTAAAAGTCACATTTTTATTCAAGAAAAGTAACTTCATTAATTCTACACCTTTGTGAAGAAATATCGATGGACGGGGCTAAGTGAATATCGCAAATATAACCAATTGCAAATTTCGAGTTCAATAACAAATTATTGAATAAAAAAATTTTTGAAAGGTGCACCTCTACGCTACAGTGCGATTATTGGTAATTATTTGAAAAAAAACTGATCCTTTGAAAATTGAGGATTCGTCTGATTATTGTTCCAAAAAAATGCTTTTGTCTCACTGTGGGCCGGTCAAAGTAAATTGACCAAGACTTCAGTTTGATACACTCTTATAAAAAATTGATGTATTTAGAAACTTTTATTTTCCTGATTTGAATTAAAAATTTCTTTATGTTAGAGAGAACTGTCTATCTTTCAAAATAATTTTCTTTCATTCAAACCGAGTTTATGTGATTCAAATAAAATTATTTAAAACTAAGAAACTGTTTTTTTAATTCAAAAACAATTTTTTGGAATTAAAGTAATGTATATTTGAGAGAGAGAGAGAGAGAGAGAGGGGGAGAGAGAGAGAGAGAGAGAGATAGAGAGAGAGAGAGAGAGAGAGAGATAGAGAGAGAG
>WSXT02074008.1:0-12206 GCA_011762715.2 Neuroterus valhalla
ACAATCATTCTTTCAATGTATCTCACTCGCTCCTCTAGCTTCCTCCAATTCCCTCATCCACTCCTCTCCCTGCCCTTTCTCTCCCAGAATCCTTACCACGTTCTCTTGCCAACTTCCTCTATCTTCCATTCCTCCTACATCCTTCTCATACATGTTTCCATGTTTCTTCTTCCCATTCACATATTCTGCACTTTCTTTTCTCTATATCCTTCCAACACATCGCTACCCTGACATCATTCCCCAATCTAAATCTCGCTATTCTTGTCCATCTCTTTCCTCCCTAACCCTTTTTTCAAACTATTTTTCTAGCACGGGTAAACAAGCTGCATTACATCTATTCCAAATGTATTATATTTTGTTTAGGATCCCAGAACGCTACTTTTTCACTTTGAAGGAATAATGGCTTTATTAAGAAATCATACGAGCATTATGCGAATCAAATTAGAATTTGGAATCTTCCAGACGCAACCAGGAGTTTCTTTATCCATTTCGGTTTCAGGATTTAAATTGGACTTTTTACAACCTCCACGTAACTTCTTTAATGAGTTGTCGTGTTTTGACTTTTTTTGCTGACCAATTGAACAAACATTAAATTCTTCGACTTCATTTTGAGCAGCCTGAACATTCGGGCGAGGGTTAATGGCCGATCCTTCATTGTCGTCATCTGATAAATGCGTTCTACGGATGTGTTATCGCATAGAGTTAAAAAGGGCGAAATGCCTTCTGCAACCACCCAGTCCACATTCAAATCCAGAAAGACCATATCCTCTATTCAGTGTTAGCCCATGCAAAAATTTGGAATGTTGCGATAATCAATTGAAACTTCCTTCAACATATTGACTGCATATAAAACACCGCAATCTCTCCCGTTTCAGAATTGTCTACTCTGATAACCACGTCGAGAATAATTTTTTTCTACATAACTGAAATAAAATATGAGATTTGAAATCGGAATTTAAAGAAACGTAAATAATTTGAAAGTAAAATAAGTTAAGTAATTTTAGACATAAAGGATCGAAACTCAGAAGAGCCATCTGAGCAACGCATTCCTAAAGCGGTTTTTTGATTGCTTAAAAATCAGAAAAATCAAATTCACAGCATCTTTAAAGCATAAACTTCAATTTGCTTTGTAGCACTTTTTTAGAACAATTCGAAAGCGTACGATTAATTTCAAAGGTTGAATCCCACGTCCCGAATTCCTGAGGCACATCGAAGACAATTTTTACAATGTTCGGGCTATTGGGATCAAGTACTGACCCCAGAATATAATCACCCTTTTGCTTAATGAACACTAGAATTAAATGTCTCTGGGATAATAAGTCATGCTCCTTTTCTGAACAGTAGTGTTTTCACACATCAAAAAAGTGCTTGATCTCAATGATTTTTGCCTAATCATATTTAAGAATTTTAGAAATTTTTAAAAATGATAGGGTTTTTAGAAAATGCACAAGACGGAAGGATTCGTGAATTTTGTGAACAAAGCAATAACCGAATTCAAATTTCGGAAAAAGTAAACCTTCATTGTTACAGTGTTGGCGTCTATGAAATCTTGAACAATTTACCAGATGTTTGCAGAAATGTTCTCTCTGAAAGAGGCATTGTTTTTGGTGATTTACCTTTTAGAATTATTATAGATTGTTAGAAAATAATCAATTATACATTTCTGACACGAATGGTGAAGAAAATAAAACTTCAAGTTTTACAGTTTTGTTTTTCGATGAAGGCTTGAAACAATTTTATTTTATTTATTAATTTATTTTATTTATTAAAATTATCACGTTGCAATTGTTTAATAAAACAACGTCATTAACCCTTGCTTATCACACTGGGTTCAATGGACCCGGTGCTTTTTGCGCCCTAATTTTAAGTACCTAAATTCAATAGAAACCGATCTATAGCAACATTTGCCGATAGTTGAAGAGTTTAACTACCCTTCAGGCCATTGAGCATAATGCTAGAGCCATTAGTCTAATTTTAGCTACTGGCCAAACGTAGGTCTGGGTCTTTTGGACCCATATGTGGTAAGTACGTTCGAAAACGATTTTTTGAACTGAATTTTTTTTTAGTAAGAATTGGTTTTACATTGAAGAATAAAACGTATCAAGTATGTTTAACAAACTCTAATTTTTTATAGAAAAATATACAACGATGTTCAAGAAAAAGTGACCGCTATAGACTGCTTGGATAAAATATATAAGTTTCTTGTAAAGCCACAGTTACAGCGTAGGTATAACGAAACTGTTACTTTGCGCAAGGATATAAAAATCGGTGTAGCAGCAATATTGCAAATCGATCAACAAAATTCAAAGTCTGTGGAGCGAGTTGGATTCCAGATAAAGCGACGATGTGATGATCTCTGTGGTTCGAAAAAAGATAGGAAAACAAAAATTGGTTGTGCTTCTTGCAAACTTGCTACTTGCCAAGAACACAGCGTCGTTGTTTGCGAAGATTGCTGTAACTTGCGTTGAAGGAAGATTAGATTTATATTATTTTTTATTGATTCCATGCAATGGTAATTTAGGAGCGTTGCAAGAAAATATTTTTGATAAATATAATCTTGTAATAAATAATATAATAGTGTAATTTGACAAATACATGTAGTAGTATATTAGTAGAAGACTACCCTAAATTTTTAGCTCTTAATATGAAAAACTAAAAAAGTTTTGAATTTTTTAGTAACAAAGGTCACTTTTTCTACTTTTTTGACTTTAGCATTCTTTTAAACATATTGAAATTTGATTTTTGGCTATAAAAGCTATACAGTCTTTCAAATTAAGTATTCATGAAGTTCTGAAAATTTTTTCAAGTCAATACTCAAGTCAATAATCTGAGAATTAAAGTATTAACGTAATGAACATTTATTAACTCGAATTATTCATAACTTTTATTGCAAAAATAGAACGAGAATGTAAAAGTTATACTTCTAAAGGTTTGAAACAATAATAACAATTAACATGAATCAGTTATTTGCATGAATTACAAAATATTACTGTTCATGGTGTAAAACTTAAACATGTTCCCAATCAAACTGATGACCTGTTTCAACTCTGTCTGATATTATCATGATGTTCCTTGTTCCTAGTAGAAAATAATCTTCTGGTTTAGTCAATGTAACACTTATCATAGCAAAAACAGTCAATTATATAAACCACAATAGTGACCTGAAACACGTCGAGTGCATCTTTCCCCAGTTTTAAGGATTTATCAAGTTTTTAATGGACTCTAAAAATTATTCTAATTCAGAATCACTCAAAATTCTTTCAATCTTGATTGATAGCTTTCCATGAGAAGGTATAGGAACAAGAGGTTTAATATTAGTATTTTGTGTAACAGATGGGTTCGAATGTTCTGTGGAAACTTCTTTAGGTTTTTGCAATTAATTTTTGTGTAAATGTGTAATTACCAGAATCCTTTCGAATAATTATTGAGAAATAAGGTTTTAAATATAAAATGTATATAAGACTTATGTGTGATAATCTCTACATAGTATCTACTAGATTTTTTATAGTAGCTATTTTATGTTGAATCGGATGGTTCGAGAAAAATTGGTTTATCTACCTGAATAAGTACCCTTCATATACACTAAAGATTAGTCTGTATAGTTTTCCATACTTTCCATCTGCCCAGAATACTATTGATTACCAATTCTAATGGAACATAAGAAAATAACGCTGATTCGTCTAGAGAAACCATAATATGATCAGAAAGTGCAGTTCGTTTGGTAGTAACATTTTTTGATTCGAAAAAATTTTCAACCTGAATTTCCTCTGCAATTGAAGCTTTTTTCAAAATATCATTAAAGATTTTGGCCATTTTGAAAGGTGGCGAATTTATAAGTGAAACAACAGGTCGCAGGATTTGGTAGGAAATTCTACTGATCTGGTTAAAATTGAATTATTGTGTTGAAAATACAACTTTCTCGTCAAAGAGAACTTCTTCTGTTCAAAAATAAACTGTTTGTATGGGACTGATTTTCTTGGCTTATTGATTCACCTTTCATGTTGGACAAGTAACCTTCCTTGTTCGAAAATTCATTCTCTTGTTTCGAAGTGCGAAATCCAAGAATAAATTGATTGTTTCTTCTGCTTATTTCCAAAAAGCACGTACAAAATCTTTTGAATACCTTGGAGCTGTTACGTAATTTGAAAACAGCCTTGAAGAGCATCAACCGGGGCAGTTTCTATCAGAGTTTATGGAAGGAATGCAATTTCATAATCGAGACCATTATTGAATTTGCATTGTAGCAGATGTGTCAACGAAACTCCGTTAGCTGGGTTATAAATCTGCTTGAAAAATTGATATAGCACGTGGTGTTGAGATTTTGAGTTATTCAACTTTCAGATCGTTGATCCAACCTTCGTTGGCGTTTCTGGTGGCACGTCGTTCTGACAAGCAATTTGTCACAAGAACGATCATCCATTAATATTTACAGAACTGGCATGTATATTTCCAGTACCTTTACAGACTAAGAACAATTCAAGTTCAAGAACCGTGGGTTTCTAGAATAACCTTGAAAAGTCTCCACAGTCAGATAAAAATACAAAATAATCTTCTCCTAATCTCTTGAAATCATAACACACGGAACTCATAACCCAAAAATATTATACCCATGAACTCCAATAATAACATGGATTTCATAAGTGAGAGACTAGTGTATCAAATAAACAGGATTCGGAAAATACCCTTGCTATTTGCTTTTATGGCAGAGTATTTATCTTGCAGATCATTATAAAAAAAAGAAAGGCCGCCAAGACATGAAATACCTCTTTCAAAAATTCCCCGAAATATCTTAGGCTAGATTGGTTGGTAACCCGAGGGAAGAGGGGAGATGGCAGCAACGACACATGCTTGCCAATCTTTGCTGTATTGTTTAAACTAATCACAAATACGTAAATCGTGGCCTGGAACTGTCATTTTTCACATTCGTGCCGAGAAAACAATTTTTCATAATACCGATAATCGAAAATGCGGCTTAAGATGCCTGAAGCGGGCTGAGAATCGCGTCTTCTAACAGAGGAAATAACCAGAATCATTGGTTGAAATGTCTGGTCAACGAACTCGTTCCTCCTGTTTAGGCTCTGAACATATTCGCCAAAGAATTATCCAATCCGATCAATCTTCAGAAAGTTATCGTGCCTCCTTGATACTACAGAAGAAGTTCGTATCGCCGACGTAGTCAAATTTTTCATAAAATATACCATGAGAATGTGTGGACATATTTTCAACCATGACAAATTTGAAAGAAAAAACATGATTTTTCTACTAAATAGTATACCTTTCAATTCTTGAAGGATATATTCAAGCAGGAACAGAACAGTCCAAATTTCATATAAAAAATTCAATTTTCAATTGAATAAAGGATAAATTTCAACAAAATAGTTCAATATCCAAGCAAAAAGGTGATAAATGAACATCAGATTGGTATTCAGATAAACATATGAGTCCTCCAACATAATTTTGACCAAATATTCTAATATCCACAGATATACTCACTACGCAATTTTGTATTCATCACTTTTGAAATGTGTCCAAAAAAACTCAACAATTTAATATTTCAAATAAATTTTGTTTCCATTTATTTTATCCGTCCATCGATTCTTCTCAGAATAGTAGCTTTGGTACATCGTTGCAATATCGTCGTATTATGTCCAACACCCAATTTACTCTTGAATAAAATATATTAATATGACAGGGCAATTGATAAGTCTCGACCTATTAGGTAATTTTTTAAGTTTTTGGATCAACTTTGAATCACGAGTCTAGAACATCTGCTATATCTGCTATAAAAAACCTTCTTTCCCAATAATAAGTAAATGGTGATGTTGAAAATTCATTTTTTTTTGCGCTGAAAAAAAATAACTTGATTAGCCTTCTTCTTATCGAAATAAAAATCCGTTCTCGATAAAAAATCCTTTTCGGTTTTTGGAAAAATGATACATGGCCCTTCTACATCCTGATCTCAATTTCAACGTGAAACTCTAGGTGCGATTCACAGGTTTACCCAACCTGGATATTATTGAATAGTAAAGAACATCTTATCGATAAATTAATAAGTTTATCTGTTTATTATTGAAACATATTTCATATTATTCCATATTATATTATTCTCTCTGTGGCACTTTATACAAAACTTAAGTAAATCCCCTTGTCGGTTCTTTGAAAGCGGCATTCCCCGCTAATTTCGAACGATTTCTTCAAACGAGCTTTCCTCTTTAGCTCCAACCCTTTGAAGTAAACGATTTCTTCTTCTTGAATAAAGATGAAATCCTGTCATCTCGAAGCGATTATTTTAAGAGGATTTTCCCCTTTACGAATTATAACATCTTCTTTCATGAAGAGTAATGAGATATAAAAAACAGGTTTAATTCTTCTTGCTTCGAGAGGAAGGGAAGCAAAGGGAATAATTTATCATAAATGAATGGAATAAATACAGAAGGATAATAACATGATTTTCTCGAGGGTCCTATTTCCTTTCAATATGGCTTGATTGAAGGATTTGACATGAAGATACGGGATTCCTTTGTCAGCATTCATTTCCACCTAAAAAAATTTGTTGAGATTCCAATTGAAGAATCAACTTTATAATAATAAATAAATTACCCACAAACAATTATTTATTGAAAGTTAGGTGACCGTCCCAGTAGCAGTGACCTTCGTCCCTATACCTGTGACTTCCCATTCCCTTACTTTAACCTAATTATAAATTACATTGTAAGAAATTCGAGTCGAATTCAAGTTTCACGTTAAGGAATATTCATAATGCTCACTTAACAAAAAAAAAAGTTCACTTACCTTTATAAATAATCCGCTTCCTTCAGAAAATTCTATCCTGTTCTGAGAATATCAACAAATTTGTTAACTTGTAACCAGCGTCGAACGACGTTTTACTGGGTTCTCAGAATTGAGACTCCTGAAGTACGTCGGATCGACATTTCAAACAGATGACAGCGTACTTCAAAACCTCATTCTGAAAAATTATTTTCCTTTTAGTAAGTTTTGTGATTTTCTGAAATTTTATTATTTATTAATTAAAAAGCTTATTAAACGAAAAAACATTATGAAATCATATTGATCGAAACCTTATTAAAAAATATACCTACACAAATATGCCAATTAGGAAGCACTTTCCGTTTTTTAATTTGTTTATTTTTCGTGGGGAATTTTCTGTGTGAAATCTTGTTTCATACTGAAAGTTTCTTACTCCTAGCCTACCAAATATGTAGATGGAAAAATTATCATTACAAATATCCCAGAAAATTTTAGTTGGATAAAATCATTAAAGAAATAACTACATTAAATTTTTA
Source organism: Neuroterus valhalla (assembly GCA_011762715.2). NCBI lineage: Eukaryota > Metazoa > Arthropoda > Insecta > Hymenoptera > Cynipidae > Neuroterus > Neuroterus valhalla. The sequence continues at coordinate 7,305 of WSXT02074008.1, forward strand.
TTTATCTTCCACTTGATTTATTAACTTTATTCAGTACAATTCTATGAGCGCAAAACATTGATAATATATCAATGACCAAAATGTAAACGAAGCTAATGTGGCATGGAGGAAGCATGCACAAAGGGCGCTGCGCACAAAAATTCGAATTTCGCCCTCGTGATAGAAAAAGCTCCCTCATCTATGGTTGAGACAACCATACCCAGGTTAACCATACAGGTATGGTGCAGCCAAAAATTTCATTTTGAAACAGCAACTTGACGAAACATTGTCATGCCCATTGTCATGGATGTCACATCAGTACTGCACGCATCAATATTGCTATGTATGCTCGAACCATACTATTTCAGTGAGCAAAGATTATATAAATAAGAGAATTTCGTCTTTCAGACCACTATGCTGGAATATTTTTCTTCAGTTCAAACGTCACAAAACAAAATAAAACATGCTACAGTATTTAAACTCATCATCATTGGATGAGCAAGTAGAGAAATGGGGAAATTCTGTTTTCCAGACCAGTTTGCTACAATCTGTCCGATTAATTCGAACGTTTCTGAAGATGAATAAAGTGGAGAGTCGTGCACGTAGAGATGCACTTAAAGAAGTTAATTCATGTTGCAGTTTTGAATTAGTTTTGTCAGTGAGAAAGAAATAGAAATATGAGAAAATGTTGTTTCTGAGACCACTTTGCTGACATCTTCACTTTTAGTTTGATCGTCTTCGAAAACTACTGAAAATAAATGATTTGACATGTGGATGTAAAATAAGAAAATGAGTCAATTCTCTTTCGTAGATCACTATACTGGAATAAGTGGTTTCATGCAGAATGTTTTGTGGGATGGCTCATATTGAAGGATTCGAAACGTTCCGTTGATGGGCATTCCGGAATCAAATTTGATATGATACAGCATTTTCCATCATCATGAGGGGATAAAAAAGTAAAAGGGAAAGGAAAATTTTTTTTCAAGACCACTCTGCTAGAATGATTTGTATGAATTTGTATGTCTCTAAAGATGGCTGAAATTGTAGATTTTGTCATGCAGACGTGCACTTAGAAAAAATAATACGCCTAGGTATTCTTTCTTCTTCCTATAAGTGGACCAAAATTTAGTACATGAGGAAATTTTTTTTTATACTACTGTGTTGGGATATTCTCTCTTACACGGAAGTAATTTGTACTAGAAGGATTACAGAATTTGTTACGGACTGGCGGATATGAGAAAAAATACATAATAATTACAGACTCACGTTTTTGTGAACTCCTCAGAACTTCTCCTATTAGAATTGGATATCATTCAGGAAGAATTCTTGAATGGGACAGTAATTATATCAATAGGAAGCTTCAAAATCTACGAAACTGAAGTCCGTTAAAAAAAAATGGAAAACTGGACATTTCACAGAACGCCTCTCAAATCCGAAACACGACAGAGTTCTGTAATTTCTATATGTCGCGTCGTTTCAAAAACAAAAAACAACTCCGTCGCATATAGCGGGGCCTATAACATTTTGGCTATAGTTTGTAAATCATGAGGAAGCAAGGAGGAATCGAAAAACACACGAGTGCCTAATTCTTAACTAACTGCTCACCCACAGACATATTCTATAGCCTAACCTAACATGGAATTCTTATTGCTCGCGAGAAATGACCAGTGTCGAGCCAAAAATTTTTGGTCAAAAAGTTATATTTAATTTTCTTACTCGAACGTCACATTTTTTTGTAGCGTTTGTCCTTCAAATGTTGTATAATAACTAGGAGAGGAACTGGAAAGGAAATTTCCATCCCCTTATAAAAAGTAATAGAAAATTATTGATTACAAACGACTTCAAATAAAGAAAACCTAACCCTTTTATTTGAAAAGTGTTCGATTCTAAATGGTCCAATAAAGAAATATGCAAGTTTTATTGTTTCTAATCTAAGATTGCTAAAAAAACATAATTTTCAGAATCTGTTGATCTACTCTTCCATTTAGGGCATAGGGAATGAAAATTTGTAATTATATGTCATTCCTTTTTTCCATCGAATTATATTTACAGCTTTCATTTTTTCAAATGGAAGAATCAAGATTGTTACCTTGAAAGTACAGTTTTTATGTTCGATTTGAAATATTCGATTCATAATTACTAAATATAAAAAAAACAGTGAAGCATTTCTAAATATTAAGTAATTATTCTTTCTGAATTGAAGAATTTCAAATTCAATGGTTTCAAGATGAAATACTTTGGATTCAAAAAAATGTTCAAATCTTGATCAAAGGCTCGGAGTATAAAAGGTATTATCTTGAAGTTATTCCAAAATTTAAAATATTTTGTGAATTGTTCCGACTTTTCTTGTCAAATCTATTATTATTACTTTTTAATTCCTAAAGTACAGTTCGAATTGAAAAATCATTAATTAATTTATAGTCACCGTTGAATAACTAACATTTATTCTATTTTATTCTTCAATTTCAAAATCCTCTAATTTTTATAATTATTTTAATTTTCAAAATTTGTAATAGAAAATTTATAAAATGGGAGGATTGAGAACTAGCATTCGAAACTGGAAGATATAATAATTGAAAAAAATTTTCCATCTAATTAGTTTGGAAAAAAAACTATAAAATATGAGTTAGATAAATTTTTACTCTAAAAATTTATAATATTCCTGGTCAAGAAATAAGTTCACTGTCGTTTCGCGGTTTTTTTCGGTCTTATAAAATTCTCGATCATTCTCCGGTTTCTCGCATCAGCGGACATCCTGAACGAAAACTATTTCTTTGTTGAAAGAAAGGAATTCTGGAGGTGATTCTATATGACTCACGAAGCCAAATTTTCGAAAATAATTTGTTTAAACAAATATTGTAAGCAAAGTTTGCTAAATTTACAGAATGTTGCTAAAATCATTTAAAACTTATGACTAATAACTATTCGATTATTTAAATATTCATACGAAGTGTCTAAATTAAATTACCGAGATAGAGTACGGTTAATTAACACAAAGGTCTTTTTATTCCTAAACAGCGATCTCTGAAAAGTTATTTCTTCCGAAACTTTTCAAGGTAAAATATTGCATAATTGAATATTTATTATTTTTATCTTTGAAACTGTATATTCCATGACATATGATATACAAGATGGAAAACAACTTCAAATCGATAAAGCAGCAAAAGATATCTAATTGAAGAATAAAAAAAAAATGAATCTATTTTTCAAGCCCCTATCTCATAAGTTTAAGATATCAGAGTTGATGAGATTATTAAAAAGGAAAAATTGAATGGAAAAATAACAAAAAAATTATAAAATTAGAGATAAAAAATCTGCCCGCTGCGCGGGCACATTCTCATGGCGCGCTGCTCGCACGGCTCGCAAGTTTGAGCGCGCCTAGGGCGCGCGTTATTCGGATCTCGCGCTTCGCGCTCGGCTTCATACGTGTTTCATTCAGTTTACAGTGTAATGCAAACACAGAATTACAAATATTGCAAAACTGCTGGAAACCTCCATTTCTATGAAAATTTCTTTTTTCATTTTTGATATTCTTATATTAAGATTACTTAAGGCTCTATCACCAAAAAAAAAAAATTCTGAATTTAAGAAGAAAATATCCTTACTCTTCCCACTCAAGGAATATCCTTAGATTTTGAGGATATATCCCACTTAAAGATGTAGTATTCTCAAATTGAGCATATATCCTGAACAAGCCGAGAATATAATCTTGAAAGGAGAATATTTCTTTGACTCAAATTTGCGCAAGCGCACATCTGAATGAGGAGCGAGTGAGAAGTAATCGGCTCTCTCTCATACTGAAAAGCCCTAGAAAGCGTCGGGACGTACATAAACGCGGAAACCATTTATTCAAATAAATTGTGTATTGCTAGTGTCTTTAGTGTCTTGTGTACTTAATTCGTCTGCCGTGAATTCCAAAAGTATGGACGAAGTGCGAAATTGGTTGCGGAAATTCGACTTGGAAGAGCTGGAGGAACGATTTGAAGGTAAGCATATTTGACTAATTATATGTGAAGCTTCGCAAGAAAAGTCCCTTTCTCGAATGCAGCTGAATTTACAGGGCTGCTCATAACTCAAAAAGTAATTGAGATATCAATTTCTGGTTCTCACTGATTCATAGAGGGAAATTTCATTTGTAATAAGTTGTTTGAAGAAAATCGATTTTATCCGAGTAAGGGACCTTTTCTCGCGGAACGTCACATATACGTAAGAAGTTACAACCTTGTAATACGGAAATATTCGCTTATAATGCAGAAACGTGATTCAATTCAATACCCCAGCATATTATTTGAACCAATTACTCGATAATTTTTAATAATTTTTAAATTTAGTATGCAATATGATGCCTAACTTCAAACCTACCTGTACGATTGATTATGCTTTTTGAATCGTACAGGAAGATTTAAGGTTAGGCATCATATTTCATACTATATTTATTCAAATTATATAACAGGGCGCGAATATTTTCATATTATAAGATTATAAAGTAGGTTACATTAAAATCCACTTTTTCAATAGCACGGTCCTTTAATTGTGTTTCTTTCCAAAACAGAATTCAAAGGACCGACGTTCAATCGTTCCTCATTTGCTCCTTAGTTTGGGTTCTCATAGCAAAAAGTGAAGTGTTTTCTTAGGCACCCATCAATAATTATTTCTAATTTTAATTTTAATATTCTTATTTGCTTGTGAAATGTTTTTTTTCTCATTTGAACTTGAAGGGTTTGGACTTTCAGAAGCTTATAGCAAATCGCAAGAAATTGTTGATGTGAGCTTCTTTTTTTCAGGATTCCATACCGTAGGATTCAGCAATCATTTGCATGCTTACGAAGTCATTCCTAAAGACGAACGGTTTTTAGTTTCGTCTAGAGAACTTATTTCCTTCTATCCTGGCTTCCCTCGAACAGGAGCAGATGGTAGAAGATA
>WSXT02074019.1:0-12206 GCA_011762715.2 Neuroterus valhalla
GACTCCCCACCTTGAGTCAACTTAACTGAATGTTTACGTTTTCGCGCGGTCAACTTAAGTGGAAGTTCACTGTAGTACATATTTATCAAATGAAATTTTATATAATACTAAATAAAAACTCGGTATTATCTATTATTATGGGATATAGTGTTGTACATATTTATAAAGACCGTATTTATTACATTCGCATCATGTGAAGTATAAGATTTGTCTGAAATTTGCCCCCCCCCCCTCCTTTGTTTCCGCCAAATGCTTACGTTTCGAAATACCTTGAATTTCATTCAAATCCGTTAAAAAAGGATGAGAAATATAATGAAAAATTTTCTCTGACGAGAATGTAAAAATGTGTAAACAAAAATGCAGCCTACATGTTAGAACCTCAGTATGTACCGTATATACTTACACGTCAAACGTCATACCTCCACTGAACTCCCTTTTTCCACAATAGGAACAAATTACCAACATTTTCTGAGTTCCCTATATCACTTTATTGATTGCATATCATGCCATGAATAAATAAATGCACATCTGTCTGAACCTGTCACATTGATCTGATGTATTGCAGACACATTACACTTAGTAGCTGTCTACATCAAAGATGGCGGGTTAGCCTTCAATTAGATTCACGACTTTCCATTGGATTGTGCATCGAGTATATTATATACAAAGATCAGTGGGCTGTGCACGTCCAGGAGTAAAGTGATGTTCGATGCGCTCCTACAGTGAAATACTATAACTAAACTTAACGCGGGAGATCATGGAAAATATAATACTAAGAAGTGACGTCGTTATTGCTCATTAGTTTTGATTATCAAATAATGATATATGCCGCTTTAGAGATTTGTTTCGGAACGTATGTTCACGGTATTGTTATGTTCAACAATTTTCAACATCTCTTTAAATATGCGTTTCTTATAGTAAAACTCCTTACTCAGGATTTTCGCTTTAGTGAATTCAAACTTGTTGTCTGAACTGTCTGAATGTAAAACTTAAGCGGTTAAGCGGTTTTTGAAAAATCTGTCTAGTTTATTGACGAATGGTATAACAATAATTGTATTATAATTTGGAGTAGATGTGTTATTGATCGTCGGTGAAATGATGTGCGTACTATCTTTTTTGTTATTTATAGTTTCAAGGCTTTTGTTTACATACTTTGTATATATAAGTTTCTAATGATCATTCAATCTGAAAGTGTCTTCTACGATTTTTAAGTTATGGTTTTTAAAACATACATCAGATAAAGAAACGGCCCGGTCTACTAAGCTATTGATTACATATATCTTGTCTTCAAAAGCTATGTTTGATTTAAAGTTGACATATCTGCCCGAACAAGTTTCTTTCATATGTCAGTTGATTATAATTACATTTGATTAACGTGATATCTAGGAAATTGATTTTATATTATTTTCAATCTTAATTGTTAATTGTATTTAAGGATGGTAATTATTAAATTATTGAATTACAGATGGAAATACGACAATGGCAGATTCCGTACAGGAAGAACCCACCAAAGTCGCAGACGAAACGACCGATGTGAAGGGACCACCGTCGCCGAAAGCGCGACTCCTCCCGGAAGATTTGTCTCTCAACACAGCAAAGAACAAAGAAAACAGTGTAGTACTCCAACCAGTAAAAGCACCAGAATTAAAATTATCAGTGAGAAAACTACTTGGCTGCAGTCCATCACCACCCCCAATCACGAGCGATCTTCCACCAAAAAGAGAAAACGAAGTCGAAACTAGTCTTCCGTCGGATGCCAAGATTTCTATTCTTGACTCAAAAATACCACCTCAATTTTCTAAATCGTTGGGACTGCACGACGAAACTTCGAAAGGTGAGAATTATTAGCCCATGACACCTTAAACATTGAACCTCTTTATTCTAACCTCTGACCTGTAAACTTTCATTCTGTACATCTAACCTCTAACCCTTGAACTTCCATATATTAGTTCTGACCCTTGATTTACGGACATTAACCTCAGACCTTTAAGCCTTATCTTTTGAAGATTCATCTCAGACAATGGATCTTTCACCTTTGACCTCTTACCTATCAACCCATATTCTATAGATACAACATCTGACCTTTGACATTTCATATCTGACTTTTGGGCCATGACGTATTGATTTTTACCTCATGTTTTGAATCTTCTTTGGAAAAATACTTACCTGAGACATTGACCCTTTTACCTTTGACGTCTGACCGATGAAACGATACTTCATTACCACGCTTGACCTCGAACTTTAATACCTGACGTCTGGCCTTCGACTTGTGACCCTCCACCTCAAACTTTAACCTCGTAGCCTATAAACATCCAACTTAGATATTAAACCTTTTACCTCTAACTCCTATCCCATATACATCATCCCATTCATTTGATCTCTGGCAGTTTAATTTTTGCATCCAACTTCTAGCCTTTGACTTATGAACCTTTACCTTAAACTTTGAACCCTTAGCTTTTACAACTGACGCCTGGCCTTCAACTTCTGACCCTTCTCCTCAAACTTTCACCTCGTAGCCTATGAACATCCAACTCAGATATCGAATCTTTGACCTTTGACCCCTATCTCATAGACTTTCGTTCCATTCATTTGATCTCTGGCACTTTGATTTTTGCATCCAACTTGTAGCCCTTGGCTTAGGAACCTTTACCTCAAACCTTTAACCCTTAGCATATGAACTTTCACCTAAGACATTGAACTTCTTCCTTCTGACCACTGACCTATGAACCTTCATTCCATACATATAACCCCTAATCCTCGACCTTTCATACACTTTTTTTGACCCTTGACTAACCGACCTTCCTACCTCAGATTTTGAATCCTTCGCCTATGAAGATCAACCTCAGAAATTCAGCCATATACCTTTCACCTATGACCTATGAATCTTCGTTTCATACCTCTAACACCTGACCCTCAAACTCTGCCTCCCGGCGTCTGGCCTTCGACTTGTGACCCTTCACCTCAAACTTCCACCTCGTAACCTCTAAAAATCCAACTCACATATTGAATCTTCAACCTTTGACCCCTATCTAATAGACTTCAGTTTTATGCATTTTACCTTTTACACTTTACCTTTGACATCCAACTTTTGGTCCTTGACTTACGAATCTTAACATCAAACTGTGAAATATAAGCTTATGAAAATTCACCTCAGATATTGAACCTCTTACTTCTGACCTCTGACCCATAAACTTATATTCCATACATTTAACTCCCCACTTTTAACCCTTTATACACAACTTCTGACTGAACCTTTTACTTTCTCCTCACGTATAATCCTTCATTTCAACCATTCAACATCTGACCCTTGATCTTTTACACCCGACCTTTTGTCTATGGCATATTGACCCTCACCTCAAACTTCGAACCCTCATCTCAATAATATTCACCTAAGACATTTAACCTTTCACCTTTGACGTCTGACCAATAAACCGTTACTTCATAAATCCCACCTCTGACCTCGAATTTTTACACCTGACGTCTGACCTTTGATTTGTGAAACTTTGACTCAAAACTTTCCTTGAACCCTATAAATATTCAACTCGGGTGATGACCCTTAAACCTTTAATCCTTGACCTCTGTCCGATAGACTTCCGTATCATGCATTTGACCTTCAAACCTTTTTCTTATAGATCCAACTTGTAACCCTTAACTTACAAACCTTCATCTCAAACTTTCAACTCTAAGCCTTTAAACCTTAACTTCAAACATCGGACCTTCCACTCTTGACCTCTGGTCTCACATCTTTCATCCTTTATTTTATACTTGAAACTGATGAACCTTGACCCACTGCACTTGACTTCTGATTCTTAGTCCATGGACTTCTAGTTCAAACTAGGTAACGTCAGCCTATGAACATTCACGCTAGACATTGAACCTCTCACCTTTGACTTCTTACCAATGAATCACTACTGCACACATTTCACCTCTGATCTTTCACGCCTGAACTTTGGCCCTTAGCTTGTACCCCTTTATCTCAAACTTTGAACCTTCGTCCTATGAATATTGACCTCAGACATTGAACCTTCTACTTTCGACGACTGACTTATAAACTGTTCTTTTAGGCATTTTATCCTTGACCTTTGACACCCTACATCTGGCCTTTGACTTACGAACCTTCACCTCAAACATTAAACCTTCACCCTATGATCATTTACTTACATATTGATTGACACATATACATTTACATATTGAATCTTTTACCTTTGACCTCTGAACTATATTCATTCATTTCATACATTGATCTCTGATCATTAAACTTTGACCCCCAACTATTGGCCCTTGACTCATGAACCTTTACCAAGAATATTGAATCCTGAGCCTATGAACCTTGACCCCAAACTCTGGACCTTCAGCTCATGTACATTCACCTAAGATATTGAACCTTTTACCTCCGAACTAAAACACATTCACCTTTATTTTCATGTATTAACCTTTGGGCCTTGACCTCTAACACATGACTTCTGGTCCTTGAATCATGAACTTTCACCTCAAACTCTGAAAGTCAAGTCTATGGATATTCCTCTCAGACATTGGAGCTTTTGCCTTTGAACTCATACTCTTGACCTATGAACCTTCATTTCATGAATCAAATAATTGACCCTTGACCTGCCACACCTTACTTCAGATCCATGACCTGTGACCTCGCACAATCGACTTTTAATTTTAAGCCACTAACCCTTGAGCTCTGCCGCTTGACCCCTAAATGACTTTTAAGATACCACATGAAAAATATCAAAATTTATTACTGATCTTATGAAAAAGCAACAAAATTCATTTCATGTATTGGCAAGCATGAAAAAAGCATGTGTACAAGAGTAAAGGTCAGAAACACGTATAACCATGACAGCAAGCATCGCCGAGGGTTCGATCCTTATCTATAATTCAGAAGCTTGACCAATGAAGCTCAGGAGTGATTGGAACTAAGCGGATCGTTTGCTCCATAACGACCGTCGACCTCCTGTTTTAGTCACATGTCATGTCACTTTCTATAATAGACATCATCCGTGTCATGTGAAATTTTTCCAGCAACGTCAAATGGAATCAATCAGCGAATTTCTTCCGGGAAAATAATTATAAGTGAGGATCATTTCAGATTGAGTTACCTCCTTTCATTTCACATATATTTTTATATCGAAAATATCGTTGAAAAAGAAGAGTATTAAGTGCCTCAGATTTTTCACATTCTTCTTCATCAATCATATCAGAGTTAATTTAACTTCCTTTAGAAATACACTCATCTCCCAATTTCGGGCCCAATTTCACGCTTGAGTACTTCTGTCACCCCTCTTCCCGCTCGACAGACACGACTGATCGAGATGTCTGGGCGGTACTTCGTACTTTAAATCTGTTTACTTGGCGACTCTCTGCGTGCCGCGTTCAGATACTATATGTGGCCCTGAGTGTTTACATAAGCGTGCTCGGTCGTCACTTTGAATCTTGTTCGAAATGGATTTTATTTGCTGCCCGATTTGGGATCGTCTATCCCCGATGCTACCCGAAATCGGGAGCTGAGTGTTGTGTAAGATATTTTTGTCTAACGTTTATCAAAATTTTGCCTGTGAAGATATGTAAAGGAAAAGCACAGGAGTGTTTTCATGTAAGGAATAAAAAATCGAACGCAAAAAAGTACTTTGCGCCCACTTCTTCTTTGCGCGAAGAGAAACATTCCACGCACGTCTCAAAATTCTGGATGAGTAATCAAATATTCTTCGAAAGTCTGGATATTTTCCCCAAAATTTTTGGATAACTAGTCCATTTCCTCTCCAACTTCGCTCATTTTTTAGGCAATCGCACTACGACGCAAACAAAACGCCCGTGGAAAAATCTATTTTCAAAAAACAATTATTATTCGATTTCAATTTTTTAAAATATGAAAGCTAATAAAATTTTGCATCGAGAATATCAAGAATTGAAAACATTAAAATTAAACTATTGAAGTGTACCGGTTTTTCGGAAATTCTCAGATTCATTTTGAAAAGCCTAGAATACTTGAACCAACTATCAAAAAAAGGGTTCCAATAGCAATAAGAATGTTTAATTTTTTTCTAAATATGTAATAAACAAGTAAGTGAATGGAAATAGTTTCGTGGGAATCGGCAGCGATTCTTCACATTATAAGCACTAAATTTGAACTATTTATGAACAAAAAGAGAATTCCAGTCGAATACTGGAAGTTAATAAATAATTGGTTATTTCAAAAGTAATTTTTACATAAAAATATCCATATCAGGTATTTTTGATTGAATAAATCTAGTTATTCCTATGTAAATAATCAAATATTACTCAAAGATAAAATTTAAGTATCATATTTGGTCGACTTATGAGAATCCATACTTGTTCAAACTGCCTTAATCAACAAATGCCCTATTTGGCTTTTTTTGAGGTAAAAACTCAATTTTTCCGATGTAATTACTATAACTAACTAACTTCAATATTCTTGAGAAAATTTAAATAACTGTGAACAATTTTTACATTCTCATCATTATTTATGATTGAGAAAGTATAAGAATTGTCTGAAATTTCGAATCTTGAATTTTTAACGGATCTCCACGTTTCAAGACCGGCCGGCCGTCCGTCCATAAACACGATAACTCACGAAAAAATGGACGGATCGAATCGGCCTTTGACACACTTGTTTTTTGGTCCAAAAGGAAGGACGAGTTCGTTAGCCAGCTATTTCGAATAAAAACTCGAAAAGCAGGAGCATTTTCAGATTTTTTTGGGATTTTTTTCCAAGAATCAAAAATTGTAAGTACAATTTTTTGTAGCACTTAAAAAGTGAAACAATTTATCTGAATGCTTTTTTTCGATAAAAACAAAATTGTCAAAGTTCTGGTATTTTTAAAATTCAAAAATATATAAGAAAATGAGAATTTTCATCCGAATAACGCAAGATTGAAAAGCAAGTCGAAGAGAAAAAATGTTTCTTCTTGGGAGCCCTACAAGATCATTAATACAACTTTTCCAACATTTTCAAGAAATCGAAAATTCTAATTTTGATCGAACAAATATAATGGAAAATAATCTGTGAACTTGATAACTTTCGAAAGAATGATCATATTCAATCGTGCTTTGGCACCCTTTTTGAGGGACCAAAAATACAAGCTGAGTTCGTTAACCATCTGTTTTGGATGAAAAATCAAAGAGGGTGAGCATTTTGAAAACTTTTTTAGATTTTTTTTTCCAAGACTCAAAAATTGTAAGTACGATTCCTCGTAGTAGGTAAAAGTCGAACCAATTTATCCTCTAGATTTTTTTTATAAAAACAAAATTGACAGAGTTGTGGGATTTTCAAAATTCGGAAATGTAAACGAAAATGAGAATTTTTAGATAAACAACGCAAGATATGAAAAAAAGCTTGAAGAAAAATGTTTCTTTTTGGGAGCTCTCCAGGTTGATCTTTACAACTATCCGGGTTTTCTCAAAAAACCGAAAATTCATATTTTAGTCGCACAAAAAATAATGAAAAACAGGGATATTAAAATTAATGATAATAATAATAATCAGACTAATAACATGATCAGAGTTAGTTCTATTGGCAGACGCATTGTACGTACTAGGTTGTTTCTAGAAGCATTGCTCTACCTTCTGGAACAATAGTTTTTTCAATTCTGATCATTTTATTAGTTTTATTATTATATTTTTAATAATATTTTGTGTTATCAACAGTCGATTACATAGAAAAAAACAAGTTCAAGTGATAAAAAATAACCAAATATTGCATTTGTTCATCAGGTTTTTTAAACAATGATCAAATTTTATGGATTCATAGCAAGAAATCATTGTTAAATAACTGGCTGTTGATTCCACGTAAAACAAAGTATTTTATAAATAAATATGCATATAAAACTATTTAAAACAACTTCAAATTCTGAAAATAGCTGAATAATGAATTTTTCAACTAATTTATTGAATATTGAATTGAATTGAATTGAATATTGAAATGTTCCCAGCAATTTGGAGGATGGTTATTCGAAGTTAATTACATCGAGAAAATCAAGTTTGTGTCTACAAAAACCGGCAAATCGTGGATTTGTTTATGAGGTTAATTTAAACAATTTTGAATTTTATTGGTTGACCAAACATTATAAACTGGTACACAGTTAATCCAGTTCTGAAAACAAAGTAAGAATATCGACAAATGACCGATTTGTATATTTGTTATTGAATTTGTTTAAATAAGTAACAATTGTTATTGGATGATCGAAAGTAATAAACGGGTATCATCAATGAGTGATCTGCAGTTGATACTGGTAGAAAACGCCATTCATTCCATGACGAATAGTAAATATGAGTAATTGTTCATGAAATTGTTTACAACAATGGAAGTTTTTATTATTTATTAAAATCCCCTAACGTTATTCGAAAATCAGTCATCCAACAATTAAATGCATTCAAAGAACGGAATTTTTGTGACGAAAAATATCCGAATAATGCAATTGTTAACTAAGATCGTTTGAACAATTGCGAATTGTTATTATATGAGCAGATATGATAACTGAGTATCATTCACGAGCTCTGTGGCCCTTATTTCTTGCAAAATGATTATTCTTTCCGTCACCAATAGCTAAAGCCAAATATTGTTTCCACTATTTGTTTCTAATAATGATTATTTATTGATGAATCCTCACGGATATGACGCAAAAATTATTTGTGTCGATCAATTCAGGAAACCTAGTGAGAATCAAGGGACCATAGACTGTCAAAACATATGAAACCATTTTCATCCACTTATTTATTTATAACAAACTAGATACATTTTTAATTCATCCAACGGTACTGGAAATTTTTACTGCATAGTCCCTCTACTCATTCTGACTATTTGGGAATGAATATGAGTATTCTCATGGAAATGGTACTCTTCAAAAGTCAAAAAAAATTTTTTGCATTTTTATCAATAAATAAAGAAAGCCTCAATTTGAATATACGCTCTGATAAGATCATGCGGATTTTCATCAGCTTAAAAAAAAATTTTGAATTGGATAAAAATTGTAGTCAGAAAATCAATTTGTCCAGAGTCGTCATTTTCGTCCCACTGTGGACCGCACCGTTGCTCAGTTGGGAGAGCACTCGTCTAGATAACGAGAGGTTCTAGGTTCGGATCCCAGCGGAGCAGGGAAGGCGGTCCTTTTTCAACCGAAAAGTGATTTCATTTTTCGATTGAATAAATTTCCATCTTGTCTTAATGCCGTGAAAATATGTTTCGCGCATTTGATTAGTCAAAATCGGTCGGTGCAGTAGATTTCTTGGTTTGCAGATGGTAAACAGAGTCCTTTGTTATAACTGATCAACACAAAAAGAAAAAAAATCAACCAAATATATACACCGAGATATTGTAGATTCAACAATTAAATATATCCAGATAGGAAACCCAATGGAAAATAAAAATTGTCTTGAAACAAAGATTTTGGTTTTTAAATAAATAAAATGTTTAACGTTGAATTATTTTTGAATCGCTGACAGTAGAAAAATTCAGGAAAAAGACCAAGTTAAAGAGATTGAATTTGTAGTTTATCGCAATAAATAACTGAATTTGCAGTAAAAAAAGAATGCTCGACTTCTCTAGCTTTTAGAAGGCGCAATGTTGACTATACGGCTAGTTTCCGGTATTTATGATTCCTCCGAACGTTATATTTCAAAAATTCAGCCCGGGCACCATAAATATACGAGCGTGACTCTTGACCGAGGGTCAGAGACGGAGAGATTCTCACAGCACTTGATTCAAAGTTGCAAGACGTATATCACGATGCTACCAATCTCGTAGCAAAATTTTTCAGAGCCCTAGCATTTTATCTTTTTATTCATGTAATCATACATGACCATGATAATTTTTATTCATTTATAATTCTGAATAATCGTTATTTCGAATAATACGGACGATTAATTTTTTTTGAAGAATGAGAGGAAATCTGCCTGAGCCCGTATCTGACAGGGAACGCCACTATAATTAAGTGGAGCGATAAACCAATTACGCCACCGAGGCTTTGGCAGTTCTTTTTATTTGTCCATAAAGATTGTCAAAAATTAGAAATAACGATTGTTCGAGGTTCTGAATACTGGCTCGGAATACCCGTGTGCATGAAAACTCTATACTGCTAGGTTAGAAATATTAGGGTGTTCGCAAAGTTGCGTTGTACTTGTCAACACTGTATAAAGAGTATCGTAGTCGGAAGTATACACGTAGCGCTCTGACAGCCCTACACAGGCTAGGCCAACTCCCATAGGCAAAAACGTTAAAGTCACGAACTAGGGTGTGCGAGAGGCAGTAAGGGATACAGAAATAGTTCACAGCCGTCCCGTCAACGGGATGGCAGAAAGCAGTGATTTGTTAAGGATTCGGGAAAAGGGGGTCATACAGCATTACGTAGTTTAATTCAAAAACCTTCAATTTAATATTTGAGAAATGACCACATCGTTGAATCGGCTATGAACGACGGATTTTCGTGATCAATATACATTGCCTTTACATAATCTATCTGATTCACTGCTTGCTGCCATCCCGTTGACGGGAGAAACATCCACGCCGTTAAAATGAACTATTATTTATCATTTCACGTTATTTATTTGCTTCATTTTGCATGTATCATCTCCTTTTTTCTTATTTCAATAAAATATTGGCGAAAACAAGAGCAATATATACATTTTCACGTGCATAACACATGAACGCTGAGTTAGTTTCGGCACCCGACACAGATAGCGCTGAAAACGGTACCGTTTTTCCCCCACTTATTCGACCTAGCCTGGCTCTACACTAATACAATACAATGAATAAGGATCTCACAATCAGCGTTAAGAATTAAATAGTTATGAAAACGACGTATGCATTCAATTCGAATTCCAGGTGATTTCCCGGTCAAGTTCCTCATTTTTCTCGGTCAACTAGAAGTGACACATTTATATAATTTCTGACGTTAATTCTGCACATGATTTATCACAACCAATGAAACATTGCAAAATAAACAAATTTTGAAAAAAATACTCAAATTCTCCACGAATAATATCTTTTTTTTTTACAAAAATTAGAACAGTAGAACTCACGATTGAAAACAATCAATTTGTGATGACCCAAAAAGAAACGTATTCCCTACAAGAAAGGTCATTCTTGAACCAACCAGATAATTTGCCAGATAACATAATAAATCTTCAACCGCAACAGTTATATTTCAAACCAATGAGATTAATTTGCAACTAAACTAAGAAATATTTAACTGGAGCACTTCAGTTTTCAACCGGAAAGGGGAATATTCAAAAGAGGAGAATAATTTTTGAACAGAAATTTTAAAATTCTACCAAAAGAAACTATGTTCAAGCAAAATAGTCGAATGTAGAACAAAAAAGATAAAATTTTCACCGAAGATAGAACGGTAACATTTTTAGTTCAAAACCCCAATTTCGAACCAGAAAAAAGATTTTTTCACGTTTTGGAAACGTTTGGTAAGCGTTAGACCAAGCAAAATTTGAGCAGATTAAATTTCCAAACGTCTCCAAAACGTTTGTCGAACGTTTGCGAAACGTTTAAGAAATGTGTCAAGAAGATTTGATCGAAAAATAGTTTTTTTTAGTAGCTCATATACTTTCAATGGTGAATAGACCATACCCTAATTCCTAATGATAACTTCTCCGTGTCTTTTCTCATAAGAATATGTGTTAAAGTCATATATATAGAAATCACTATAGTTTCCTGCCACTTGCGAAAAAGATTACGCCATCTATTGCATCCATCTTCTGATCAAATATTTATAAAACGGTTGGAATAAATTGTCTCAGTAATATACTTCGACGTAATAGAATCGTTTCGTCACCTTCGTTAATTTTACCATTTTCCCTTCTCTCCAGTTCCTAACCTGCAATCATTGAGCAAATAGCCGCACTATCATGTGGTCTGAGTCCAATTAATGTTTTCAACACAATTGTTTTTGTTACTTGTACTTCGGTAATTTTAAAATTTGCCTTTTTTCTCTCCTACTTTATCAGAGATTCTGTTTTACCGACTTTTTGAAGCTTTGCTTCTTTTGGGAGGTTATACATATACTCAGAGCGAGGCCACCTAACTGCAAAAAACGATAACACCCCGTTCGCGTCACGGAAAATGCGACTGAAAATGTCTACAGCATGGCACCAAGGCAGCCATCTCTCCCTCCCCCCCTCTCTCTCTCTCTCTCTCTCTCTCTCTCTCTCTCTCTCTCTCTCTCTCTTCCTCCTTC
>WSXT02074030.1:0-12206 GCA_011762715.2 Neuroterus valhalla
CAAAGAATACGAATAAAATATCACTTCTCACCTATCGTCCCCTTAAGTCTGTTTTATAGGGTCCAAAAAAAACCCCATAAGTGAAAAACGGGTTTTTTGAGTTTTTGGCGCTATTTATGATTTTTTTGCGGTTTTTTTAACGCAGCTTGTTTCAAATACATGAAATACTACTTTATTCTGATAATTAGAGTTAACAAAAATAATTCTTAAACAATTTTTTATCATTCATAACAATATTCTTCAGAAAAAAACCGCAACTTTTTAGCACTAGTCTAAGAGAACATAGGTAATAAAAGTTTTAAATTCCAGGAAAAAAAACGCATGTTTCTATCATTAGGCAAAGAAAATATTATTAACAATGATAGTGAATTGTTTCAATAGTTTGTTTTTTTACATAAATTGATTATTACTTTACTCTTATTGAAACATGATAAAAAATTTAAAATTTCAGGAAAAAACCGCAACTATGTAGTATTAATCTAGAAGGAGATAGCTATGAAGATTCACAGTTTGTTTAAACAATTATTTTTGTAAACTTTAATCGACTGTTGCCTCGCCCTAACTGAAACGTTGAAAATAAGTTGAAAAATTCAGAAAAAACCTTGACTTTCTAACCCTTTTCTGAGGAAAAGTTGCTAAAAACAATGATAAATTATTTAAACAATTTGAATAAACATCTAATTATGAGAATAAAGTAGTATTTCATGTATTTGGAACACTCTGCGTTAAAAAAACCGCAAAAAATCATTAGTAGTGCCAAAAACTCGAAAAACCCATTTTTTCACTTATGGGGGTTTTCGGAGACCCTATAAAACAGACTTACGGGGGTGATATTTGAAAAGTAATATTTTATTTGCATTCTGTGACCAATTTCGAAGAGAAATGGTGAATTTCGAACTCGATTCATCTAATATTGAGATTTCTGAATAAAGTTTACAAAAACGTTTTTTTTTCCTATGGGAAATACGTGTTAAACTTCGCGGGGCTTGCGGCACCTCTAAATATTTTTTTTCCAAAACAAGAAAAATGCATTTATTTTTGTGTGGATCTGAACAAATTTCCGGGCGTTTTGTATACAAATTCGAAAAAAATTTGTTTGGACCACCCTACCTCCAGTGCCAAGATACATTGTAAAATTACGAAGATAATTTTTTATTAATTTCCGCTGATGATGAAGTAGAAGTGTGATTCATTGCTTCCAAAACAACGTTTTTCAGTATCCTTCGTTGTCAAAATATCGAATTGCTTAATTCCAAGCGAACAAAATATGTTTCGTAAACTCTGAAGAAAACGATTCACAGACTGGAAAGAACAAAAATACCCACAAAACAATCAGAAGTGCTATTATTTGATCGTTAATTGTTCATTCGCCAATTCTCGGTCGTTAGTAGTATACGTTTTATCGTCGACAAAAATTTCCATGAAGTTTCCTGGTGTAGAGTCTGGAGAATACCGTAATTCCTTAATTCGTTCGTGCCCACGCAGAGTTTCTTCCTTCCGGCGAGCTTCCGGTCTATCGCTGAGCAGTGCGAGCAATAATTTACCTTTTCTCGCTATCCACGCCGCTTTTTACCAATGAATTTAATCGAGAAAATACGCCATCATCTAAAATGTTCAACAGGGATGGTGAAATTAAACAAGAAATTATTATTTCAAACTTTATTTTTTCTGAACATTAAACATCCTTGAATATCCATTAAATTGTAGCTTGATCTCTCTGAAGCATGGTGTATTTAATTATATGCATGATGTTTGGATCTTATAATTTGGGACCCTTGAACCTCAAGTTTCTATCTTGGCCTTCATAAGTCAGTTGATTCTGATAGGTTTGCTATCGCTTCACACACAAAACAAGTAAACGATGCTCCCGAGAAGATTGGCAATTTCGTGGCAAATCTCCCGAACCGCATTGTCTCCTTCCGGCATCTCTCACCCTCGAAAGTGGCAAAAGTGTGGCAAGTCTACAGAAAAACACGATGTACCAATTTGAGGTTATGTCTCCTACATCATTCCCAATCTCAGTCGCAGGAGTGTCTTGCCGCCCCCACAAGACTTGGGAAAAGAGGAAGGTATGTGATCCACATTATTTCCATGACCTGATTTACCATTTTGAGGTTGTGACTTACATTATTTCGATGACCAGTCCTTTGCCCATTTGCTTTGGAGGAGAACTTATATTTTCTGTTGGGGAGAGATGCCGCACTTTTGCCACGTCCGAGTGTGAGAGATGCCGAAGGAAGACAATCTGGTTCGGAAGACTTGACACAAACATTGCCAATCTTTTCAGGAGAGATAGCACGGGAGAGACTTCCCGCAAGAGAGGCATGAGCAAAAAAGACTTGCTACATGTAACTCAATATGAACCCTAAAAGACATGTCTCAATCAAGATTTGCTACATCTTTTTAAATTTTCTCAAAAAACCAAAAATTCCAATTTTGGTCGCACAAAAAATAATGAAAAATAATTTGTGAACTTGATAACTATCGAAAGAATGATCATATTCGATCATACTTTGGCACCCATTTTGAGGAACCAAAAATACAAGTCGAGTTCGTTAATCAGCTGCTTTGGATCAAAAATGGAAGAGAGGGAGCATTTTAAAAAAATTTTTGGAGTTTTTTTCCAAGATTCAAAAATTGTAATTACGGTTTTTTATAGTAGGTAAAAAGTGAAAAAATTTATCCTCTTTATTTTTTTTTATAAAAATCAAATTTTCGGAGTTGTGACATTTTCAAAATTCAGAAATATAAGATAACGCAAGATTCAAAAGAAAGTCAGAGAGAACAAATGTTTCTTCTTTGGAGCCCTACAAGATCGTGAATACAACTTTTTGAATTTTTTCAAAAAAATCGAAAGAATGATCATATTCGATCGTGCTCTGGCACCCATTTTGAGGGATCAACAATATAAGTCGAGTTTCTTATCCAGCTATTTTCGATCAAAAATAAAAGAGGGGGAACATTTTGGAATTTTTATTAGATTTTCTTTCCAAGATTTTAAAACTGTAAGTACGATTTCTTATAGGAGGTACGAAGCAAATGAAAAATAGAAAGATTCATTCTTTGGTCAAACTATGCAAGGTGCGGAAAAATGTTAAGAATAAAAATGATCCATTTTAAAAAGACCTATCAATTTCATATTTACCATTCTTTTAAGAACATGCGTAGTTTTTGTTTAATATCGTGAAAATGTAACCAAAATTGAAGAATTCCATTTTTGAGCAAAACCATGCGAGGTATGAAACAAATGATACTACACAAATTGTTTACCATGGAAAAATCTACAAATTTACTGTTGACTATTTATCGATGAGACGAATAGTTTTTGTTTTAATCGCGATAACGCACTTACAGTTCTACGAGTTTTACATGAAATCTTTTTCAATAAGGTGTATATTTTTCGGTTTAATCATGATAACGCTTTTTAAACAATGAAAAATTCAATTTGCTAGCCAAACTATGCGAGATGTAAATATCAGTAGTGAGTTTTGTGATGAGCATGTGTTCCTTAAGGCCAGTAGAGCCTAAAGTAACTAAATGTAAAAAAGAAATTTCATCAAAAATTAAAATAAAAATTCAATAATCTTCATAGAAGTAGAGGTTTCCAGCAGTTTTGCAATATTTACAATTCTATGTATGCATAACATGCACTGTAAACTGAATCAAGCACGTATGAAGCCGAGCGCGAAGCGCAAGGTGAAATACAAACCGAACGTGTAGCGCGAGGTAAATACATTATTGAGCGGGAAGCGCGAGATTCGAATGACGCTTCATATGGTTTTGCTGAGAAAAGTAACTTTTATCTTTTAACAAACGTTTCTGATAGATTGAATCAGAACTTTTAGTTCTGATAAGCTCTGACTATCTCTTATTTGGGCAGTTTGTAAGAAGTTTTAATAGATTCGTACAGGAGACTGGTGACCCCCTCAGTGTGCAACTTAACCAATAATAATTCGTTTACAATGATGAAACATAAACGAGTTACGCTTACCCCGAAAGGGATTTGGCTAAATGGTTCAATAATGATAATAAATTGAAGTCTCAAACCAGTGGGACAGGGGGCAATTTAACGATAAAAATCTTGTAAAATTTATCGTGTTTATATACGACTACGGCGGCTATAACAACGACGAAAATATACACCATATTAGGATCTATTTTTTCTTGATCAGTTAGTCTCAAAATGAAGAAATTTATTGAAATACGCAGAGGTATTTCTCCACATTAAAATAAAAATTTCACTTCAGATGAAAATGTGGAAAAATTCAAAAAGTTGTAAAAGATGTGGAATATTCCTCAAATTCATTGGGCATTTCTAATTTTACTTGGAACTGTCTACCGTTACGGTATCTCTCGTAGACTTAGTATTATACTTGATAGGGTAAGGTTTACGGACAATTCTGTAGCAATAGTTAGTGTAATTTTCGTTTCAATCTATGTCAAATTACCATTTCCAATTTTCAAAAACCGAACAACTCGCACTAAATTTTCTTCATAATTTTGCAAAATTTGTCTCACAATACTCTATCTCGGTTAAAAGGCAGTAAATTGTTCATTGTGAGCCGAGAATAAATGAAAGATTCTGCAGCTATAATAACTGAACAAATGAATGGTGGTTTATATAAAAACTGTTATTCAATTTACAAAATAAAAATAGAAACATTCTCATTTAATGATTTCTAAACTTGCAAAAAAGTATTTCTGTGACGCATGCCACAGTGGTGAAGTCATAACCGCACTTTATTATGTCATAGACTGATTGTGAGTTGTAAATAGTGATTTGACTAACTCGAAGTATTCAGCTACCATCAACTACTGATAAATTACCATAAGCTACCATAAATTACCTAAAACTTTCGGGTTTGGTCCAAACAGCTTCTCATACATCAAATTTCCAGTAGTTTCTAAACTTTCCATAAGTTTCCTAAATTTCCGGGAACTCGGTTTTTATTGTTCTCCAGATAAGAAATTCCCTGCATTTGTTACAAAAAACATTTTATACAAGAGGTGCTAAAAGTAGGCAGTTGTCTCCCTTGTGAAGTGTACAGTGCTTGCAATCAGCTCATCTTCGGGTTGTTTCCGGCTCTAGCTTGCCTTCAACCCGCCCACAACTTCCTTCTGATCCTCGTTTGGCTTGAGAAGAAAACTTCACAATCGTGTTGAACCCTCTGTGCCATGGAAATATAAAAAATTTGAAATTATTCTGATTGATTGCTTCACTTTTTAATTCAGTTTACATAAGTTTGAAATTTAAATCAAATGCTTTCAAGGGCTTGATAATAACTTTTCGTGAAAACTTCAAACGTGTCAAATTATTTCGAAGAAATTATTCAAAAGCCAATTTAACATTATTTTGAAACGTCAACTGTTACTTCAATATATTAGAGGAGAATTCTTGAAAAGGAAAAGAATTCAGCAACTTCAATACCAACAGAAGGACATACAGAACGAAATTGACTAAAATGGGAAATTAGGAATAAATTAGTTTTATACAGAATTAGGTCAACACTTACAAGGAAAGTCTTTCAGGTGTCCCTCGCCGATTTGATTCTCCCTTAAATATGTTGAAGTACTCGAAACACTAAGCGACACATATTTTTTGTTATCTGCGGAAAAACACTTCAAGGGGGTAAAACAGACCCTTGAAAATAGGGGTCGCAAGTGCAGATCGTAAAGTATTATGTATAAAAACTAAATTGATTTCGATCAAACCTACTGGAAAAGTTTCCTCGTGATGAAAGATGAATAACGTACTTTTCTGAACAAGAAAAATATATATTGAGGGGGTAGACCACCTCTACATGTTATTTGAGTTGTGCTGGAAATTTTTTTAATAAATAGAAAAAATTTAGAAAATATATATTTGCAGTTGAGACGAAAATAAAGTTTAGCTGTTTTGCCAAAAAAAATTTTTAAATAAATGGGGGTAGCTCCCTCTAAACACTTTTCATCTTGTGTCCATGATAATTTATACCTTCTATACAGAAAAAATTGGGAAATTTGTTTTATAATGATGAAAGTAAGATAGAGTCCATCCAATACGAATAACAAAATTACACGGGGGTGAACCACCCCCTAATTATGTATAAAATGGCAAAACAAGTCTGAAAGTGAGCAAAAAAATCCGAAAAAATACGTGTTGCATACAAAAACGAGGACGAAGGTATTGAGATATTTACAAGCGAAAAACAGCATAGAAGAGGGTAACTACCCCTAAGTTTTTTCGTAATAATAACCTTTTTAATTAAATCTTGTGAGAATTATTTTCAAAGTTTGTTTGATTTTAAAGTATGTGAATAAATTTGAGGTGTTTCGCTAAGAATTTTTTTGTTAATAATAAGGGTAACTACCCCAAAACTCTTCTTATTTTGTGCCTATGATGATACATACTTTCCCTGCATAAAAAATTTTGAAATTTGTTTTATAACGATGGAAGTAAAATGGAGTCCATCCAACATGAATAAAAAAATTACACGGGGGTAAACCACCCCCTAATTATGTATAAAATAGCCAAATAAGTCTCAAATCGAGCAAAAGAATCCAAAAAAAAACGTGTTTTATACAAAAAAAGAGGATAAAGGTATTTAGGTACATTTAAGAGAAAAACAGCATTGCAGAGGGCAACTACCCATAAATATTAGGTTGTACTAATATTGCTATAATTCTATGTTCATGGCGTAAAAAATCACTATGCTTCAAACATTTTTTTAACAAGTATCACTATTTTTCAAATTTTGAAGAATAAATCTTTGTGAATGTGTAGTTACCCTCTTCAATGCTGTTTTTCGTTCGGAAATACCTAAATAGCTCCATCCTATTTTTTGTATAAAACACGTATTTTTTGGATTTTTTTGCTCATTTTTAGACTTGTTTTGCTATTTTATACATAACCAGGGGTGGTTTACCCCCGTGTAATTTTTTCATTCCTGTTGGACGAACTCCATTTTACTTCCATCGTTATAAAACGAATTTCCCAATTTTTTCTGTATGGAAGGTATAAATTATCATAGACACAAGAAGAAAAGTGTTTAGAGGTAGCTACCCCCATTTATTAAAAAATTTTTTTTTTGCGAAACAGCTAAACTTTATTTTTGTCTCAACTGCATATACATATTTTTTTAAATTTTTTCTATTTAATTGAAAAATTTCTAGCACAACTCGAATAACATGTAGGGGTGGTTTACCCCCTCAATATATATTTTTCTTATTGAGAAAAGTACGTTATTCATCTTTCATCACGAGAAAACTTTTCCAGTAGGTTTGATCGAAATCAATTTAAATTTCATACGCAATACTATCCGATCTACACTTGCGACCCCTATTTTCGAGGGGCTATTTCACCCCCTTAAAGTGTTTTTCCGCAGATAACAAAAAATATGCGTCGCTTAGTGTTTCAAGTACTTCAACATATTTAAGGGAGAATCAAATCTGCGAGGGACACCTGAAAGACTTCCCTTGTTAGCTAAATCAATTTTTTGTTCAAGTTTCACATACAAAAATGTTCTTTTCACACAATCAGAAGCGAATTTTCGAAGATATCATAATTCTACTTTCGCAATTCATTGGGTATATTTGTATAATCCAATTCTCTTTCCACTTCCTTCCGACCTTTTCTCTTGCTCTCGAAACATAGTTGAAATTCGTGAGAGGACGTAGTCGTTATCGGCGTTCGTCGAAAATCGCAGCCACTTCCAGAGCCCACTACGATTTGAATCAGTTATATTTGAGAAACGTGTTTTCAGTCTGGGAACATGAGTCATTCTTTTTTCCTTTTATGCAAAGGCTGCATTGCTATGAATAAGTTTTTTTTACTCCATAATTAACTGAAAATTACTCAAACATAAATAATAATTAAGAAATCGAAAACCCTTGTTCAGTGCTTTAAAATTTTAAACTTTTGATTAATTATTAAATAATTTCTTGAAGATATCTATGAATATTTACTCTGTAAATATTTAAAAATCGAATTATTCACCAATTCCGTGAACTTTCTTTTCCTCAGGAACTAATGGAAGCAGCCGAGTCAGCTTATCCTATCTGACGACGACGATCTTTTTGACACTAATCCTGACAATTACAAGCTTCAGGTAGCTTATGAGAGGACATCACACCGATTACAGTGTCTATGTAAACCTGGTAGCCTAGGGCTTCTAGTTATGTATGTTAGACCGTATAAGGTAGATAGTGGATTAAGTTTTATTCTCGTGAACAATAATAACAATAAACACTTCCACAGACATACACTAAAGCATAAACAATATGTTATAATTACTTTTGAACATGTTAACTTTTGATGTAAATTGTTAATAAAATACATTACCCTGTAACCTGCTCGTCCATGATGTGGTACACACTAACGATAAAATTATAATCAATAAAATATCCTCCAAGGTGGTCCGAGAAATTAATTTTGGAATTTTTTTATCTGACCCGAAAACTTGATTCTTTTTCTGAGAATTTCATATTCAGTGAATCGATTTTTCGAAAAATTTTTTAATCAGTAATAGGTTTTTAGGGCAGCGTAATGTATTCCAATTTAATTGTGATTGGGACTATAAATTTAGACCATCCTGTTATCATATTTTGTCCTCTTATTATTATAAACTGCTGTACAACGGAAAAACCAAGTAAGTAACTTTTGCTATAGAGGTTATTTTCTCATGCCGATATGCCTGAAAATAGTAGTAATGGATTCACTTACTAGGTTTTTCCATGAGACACCAGTACAGTCCTCATGTATTTTTAGCTTTTTCTACATAAGTTGATGAAACTTCATTAGATGTAACTGTAAATAAATCAGCGATTGAAGGATGCCACATTTAATGGAAGCTTTTTCTGAAAAAGCATTTTGTATTTTAGTCTCGTTTCTTGCAATTAAACCTTCCTTGAGACCACCACAGCATCCGATCCTCCTGCTTCCAAATTCGCGTTGAACACTTCCGCCCACAAGAATTGAGCCACCCTTCTTTTGAAATACTTTCGGGGCTCAAAGTTGATTTCCTCTTACGATGGCCACTGTGCAAACATCTGACTTTGTCCTTGTTCGGTATGTACCGAATATAAAAATAATTCACGAAGAGGAACCCGTACCTAGTGTTTCATACAGGAAAAATATGATCAACTCGATTTCTGCGGTAAGAGCACTTCTACATTTTTATCAGCTTATTTAACAATGTATTACAGAGTTGTGCGTAAAATAAAAAAGTAGCGGTCATGAATAAGGAAAGGTTGTCTAGACCGCACAGTTGCAACATTTACTGGAATAGAAATATAACGAAAACAAAAGTAGTGCGAAACAAGATCTCATCTTTCTCTGTTTTGCGTTTGATTGAAGATTTACTTTTTGAACTGAAAATTAGTTTTGAAAGCCTAAAATATGTTATATTAGCTTTGAAAATAAACTTCTGAGCCATGCACTATGAAAGTTACTACCCGTCAATGGTACATAGGTACATTAGGTCTCATTGTCCACTTAGTAGGAGGCAGATTTTTGTCTCAAATAAGAACAAGATCTCGTAGCCAAATGAAAATTCCTTATGTTCTCCATTTGGAACGAGGTTGGAGTTCTTTGAAATATTGGGAAGAACGACGGTTCCAGAAAAGCTAGCGCATCTGTTGAAGTAATTGCTGGCGTGACAACCAATCCTGGGAAATTTCAAACAAAAACGGTTCAGAGATTTCATTCATAGGACATCTTATAAGAAAATGTCCTGGAGGCAGTGCTGGAAGGTCCTGTGATTCATCTTTATTTGTCATAAGAGGCCGAGAATTGAGAAATGCTTCTGTTTATAATTCATCTGCTGCTGCTGGCTTTCGTAATGGTCGAGTTTGGATTTCACTTGCAGCTGCGGTTTCGCGGAGTTTCGTGTTCTTCACAGGTTCCCTCTACACTGAGAGAAAAAAAAGATACTTGCTGTCTTCCAGTACAGCAGTGCTACCACATAGTTGGGAGTAGTTGTGAACTATAGCAGGGCAATAGTCTTCTCGCGTAAGGCACGCGCTGTCCCTTTCGCTTGGTGCAGCCGCAGTACTGCCGCAGTACGCACACAGCTGGCGCTGCTGCTGCACGGTTCCGGCTACGCGTACATCTCTTATGGGACGCCGGCTGTCCCTTCGCGAGAAACGACCACTGGTAGTCAGATTGGGCGAGAGGCTTAACTCTATGTTACTATATGTACTCCTTTTTTCTCTCAGTGTAGTTTTGACTTTCCCTCTATCAACCGGCAGGAGTGGGGAGGCCGGCGTTCACACGTTCTTTCACCCAGGGCTGGTTATCGGTTATCCCCTGCAGCCAGTATTGGTTCTGCCTCTGACCTGCGCGCGGCTCTTCATCAGCGTTCGGAGATGGGCGGCTGAGAATTGGAGCTCCACGGCTATTTGGAGCATCTGTGAGGGTGTCGATGAGTTGGGTTGTCTTGGCATTGGGAGAGCCTGGTTAAAACTGCTGTCTTTTAATGGGCAAACGTGTTTCCCTTTCTCATGAATGGATTTCCCGACTCGATCATCTTCGGTGTTGTGAAGGTGACGAGTCGGATGCCGTATTACCTCCACTTGCGTCGGGATTGATGGTTTTGGGGGAGCGGTCGTGAGCGTAGCTTCCGGAGGCTACATCTGTCCGAATATTTCGGGGCGACACCCATCATTTTTGAGGCCTGATGAGGCATGAGAGCCTCCTACCTTATGTTTGGAAGGCGATATTCTGTTTGCCTCAGTAGCGTATTTCCCTCGCTGTCCCACGCCAGTCCGCAATTATTTCTTCAACAGTTTCGATTTGTGTCAAGAATATTGCCATTTCTTCGAAGGGTCTTCCCAATCGCTCTTTAGGGGTGGAATTTCGCCGACTTAACAGCAGCCTCATAGAGTCCGCGGGTGGATTCAATTTTTACTCGGTGCCGTCTCAAGCTAAAAACATAGCATGGGCTTGAGACTCTTTAGAGGCTTCAGTAAACATTCTTCTAAGTTGACGGCCAGTGCCTAGGAAGTTCCTTGCTATGCCACTCACTCAAGTCTCACAAATACCGCTCCATGATGGAAACCTGCGATACGCTGAGATGAAGCAACCTCCTATGTAATCTGAAATTAACTTTGAATGAACTGCTTGAGTAGTGTAGTGGACGAAGATTCAAATAAAGCCATTGGAACATTTGAACTGAAGCAACTATGAGTAGATCAGCTATTATTTGATGCGGAATGGCTGCCAAGTTTTTAACACATGGATTACAATTATGAATCACAGACCGGACAAGAATTCATCCTTCCAGTATCCAGTATGTTCACATTAATATTCGAAGAGTAAGCTGAGTGCCTTCGTAGAGACAACGACGATGACAATCCTTGATCTAAGACTTATTCCGAATAGAATTCGATGATAGAAGAAAGGGATGTTTCTTATCAAATGGAAGCAAAGGATGCTTCAAGCGGCATTCAACTCGGCAGAGTTTGCCGCCTAGAAATAAATTACACTTCAAAAGATTATTTCTTTAGCACTATAAAAATTTTATCAAATTGTTACGTATACGAACTGTAATATTGTTACTGTATGGTTCTATAAGCTGTGCATGATTCGCATTAGTAACAGCTATGTAAAAATGTGACATAACTGTAATGTGAAAATCGTGTAAAATTGGTTTTGTAACTTAGTTACACGCACGATCTATAACAATTTTGCTACATTGTTATGCGAGTAAACTGTAATGGAGTTACCGTGTAGTTCTATAAGTTGTGTGTAACGCACATCAGTAACAGCTATTTAACAATGTGATATTCATGTTAAGTAGGAAGCGTGTAATATCCGTTCTGTAAATTGGTTACATGCATGATATATAATACTTTTGTAACAGTGTTATGCAAGGGAACTGTAACGGCGTTACTGTGTAGTTCTCTAAGCTTTACATCAATCAAATTAGTAACGCTTATGTGACAATATTGCATTACTCCTAAGTAAGAAGCGGGTAACATTTGTTCAATAAATTGTTTAAATGCGTGATCTATAACCATTTTTTACGGCCTTACGTAATTGAACAGTAGCAGCCCTAATCTACAGTTCTGCCTTATTAAAGTAAGTATAACACCTATTTGAAAATGAAACATAACTGTTATATAACAATCGTGTAATATTTGTTTGCCTGCTTGATTACGAAAATTAATAGATTATATAGTATCAACATTATTAACAGAATTATTTCCAAATTCGTATCTTTGTTTGA